>JAIPRK010000405.1:207500-215552 GCA_025469195.1 Chaitophorus viminalis
ATGTACAATGGTCGGATCTTAGGGACGGCTTAGTCGTCGTCCCCTGAAAATTGTAAGAATATTATTCATTATATTTTCATACTGGCTCTTATAACAATCAGTAGTTTTTGTCCGCGTGTAAAGTACAGCATAATATTATATGAATGGGGTGTATATATATAGAGGTGCAGGTACAAACTAAATCAAATTGTCCGTCATCGTTCGCAGTATAATATACTGTTAGAGTAAAATGATTTTATTTTTTATTTTTTTCGTGTGTGTACATCCGTTTTGCACGCACGTAATCCCGGTGTACGATTGAGTGATTTTTCGGCGTCATGAAACGAATGGCCGAAAACACTGCACAACGTCTTCTCGCGTCTGACAAGTATACTGCTGCTACTGGTGCGTCTTCGCGGACGTACGTACATCGTACATATAAGTAATACATGTAGGTAATAAGGTACGCATTGTGTTATACGTACAACGAGTATAATATACGTTTTTGGGTATACCGCGCGTTATTGGTTCAGTAGACGGTTCGTCTGCTGCGCTCGCGTATTATGCCTGGCCGTGTACACACATATTATTAATAGCATGTGTGTGTGTGTGTGTGTGTGTGTGTGTGTGTATTGCAGACGATGAACGCATCTGCAGCAGCGGGAGGAGCTACAAAAACGAGACGAAAAGACGTGGTGCGCTGCGCATATATGCGCTGTATAAAAAGCATAATTGTGCGACGGAGAAGGATAGAAGACTGCCAGGTATATATAATATGTATGAATACAAGAGAGTGAGCGAGAAAGGATGACGAAGGTCCGCAACGAGGAGAGTAGACGTCACATGTGTTGTGTTTGCTGCTGCAGAAGGCCACAGCCGCGGGCCGTCAGATATATATATATATATATATATATGTATATATGTGTCCATTGTGTGTGACATTATTGTGGACGGGAAAATATATTATGTTATTATATTATATACGTGTATGCGTGTGTATGTATATTGCGACCCAATGAAGAGATGTGCGCCGAAGAGAGGTACATCATATATATATATATATATATATAGGTACCGGTTATATTCACTGCGCATATACGTATATATTACAGTCCATCATGCGCGATAGATTAGTGGCACCGAGGTTTTTTTTCACCGAACTTGGGGGGCAATAAAATAATATATACATCCAATCCGGACGCGCTCTTTATTCGTACCGTAAATCCTTAGTGAAATACCTATTGAAATGGACAAAAATGTGGCTCGTACAAACGAGACCACTATTGATGAACATTGATAATAACCGAAAACTTAAAGCCGCACATAAACGTACGTCCCTGCAATAGATGAGTTTAGTATATTATTGTAATTTATTATCTTTTGACGTCACCGCCGCCGCCGAAAACAATGTAACAATAAAATAACTATCATTGACGATTTGTCGACGGTCGGTCGAAACGATGTTCGATTTTTTACAACCGACTGACTTACGGGTCGGATACGCGTATGACGTATGCTGATCGCCGAGTGTATTCGTGTGACAAAATGCCGGTATAGATACGATCATAAACGACGTCCTTTGGAAAATACAAATCTTTTCGGTAATGCCTTCCCATGTTTTATCGACCTCGTTGAGTAAATGTACAATAATTTTTTTATATCATACAGCTGTCCGATATGAATTTCGAAAACCGGTTGGACGCATGCCGACCACTATTATGTACATAATACATGTGTGTATGTACCTTTTGATAATTTATTTCAATGTTTTGATATAGGTAACACGCTACAATTCTACATTTACAATACTATGAGCTCCGGATTCTTTATATTGTATTGACTCTCGGATCTTGATTGTTTAAGACGGTGAGTAGAAAAAAAAAAAGATTATTATTGACCAATAGTTCAGATATTTTTTTTAGAAAAAATTATCTATTCGGTCTATTTGCCGTCCATAAAAAGTATTACTGTCTCAAGATATAACACAGATGACGACTGCTCCGTACGTCTGCTCCTGCAGCCATCGTGTAACGTATAAATTATAATACGATCATGGGCTGTGGCCTGTGGCTATGTATTACAGGATATAATAATATACGAATGCAGAATGTAGTGCCACCGATGTACACTGACGCGTGAAGGATTTTCAGTTTTTTTTAATTTTTTTTTTTTTAAACGCCTCTTATGTTTTCTACGTAGCGTTTTTCACAGTCACTCGTTTCCGAAAAACAAATGTATCGGAAATAATGCGTTATTCTTTCCGGCTGTTTTATCCTCGAGCGTGTAGAAAAATCGTCAAACACACCCGCGTTTATATGGTGACACACTCAAGATTGAACAGAGACGGTAAATTATTAAAAATAACATGCCGAAGAAAACTACATAACATTATGTTACACGCGACGGCGCAGGACGTGCGTGCTGCACAAAACTATCGCAAGATAATTGGCGCAAATCTTTATGCGTATACACGCGGATCTGTGGTCTATACGGTACACGTTTCGTGTTGCGAGTTCGCGTAATCGAGACGCGTACGGTGCAGGTCGTTTTGTACTTCTTCTTTTCGGTAACGGTATAAACGTATGTGTGTGTATATTATAATATATTATATTATGTATGTACGCTCTTTTTCGACCGTTAATACATAAAGATTTATAAAACTGGTTCGATATACCCATCAAAACTAAAATATATTATAACACTATACGAATTTCGATTTACAACATTCATTTTGCACCGCGTATGATATACATACGTGTGTTATTGCTGTTACGCTTTACGAATCGAAATCGTAACAATTTGTGTTCGGCTTACATCATAATATCATGTGATTTCGCCAACAGAGTTTTGATCGAAATGCGTGTTCTTCATGCGGATTGTCTACCAATCGAACATTTATGGTGTTTTAAACAATTAAAAATCATGTATTATTTTGACGATAATTGCGGTTGGCACCTATTTAATTAGCCGCGATTTAGAAACCGTCAAGATGACAGATGTTATGATTGATGGAAGGTCGTCTCACCTCCCGCGTGTGTTACATTGTAATATACGTGCAACTGGAACGCATTTTGCGACTGCTGAAGTACATCATGACGATGGTATTATAATATTATAATGACTGCACTTTCGATTTCGATCCGCGGCTGGTGTAATGGTGTACTATTTTAATACATAACGCACAATGTGTCAGAACCGATTTTCCAGGGGAAAATAAAATTATTGTGAGTAACGTTTCAAACGTGAACGGCGGTCAACGAGCATAATGTAGGTACTATGTCATTGTCGTGGCGGGCGGCACACGTTATGATCCGTGCGTTGGCACGTGGAAAAAAAAATGTAACGAAAAAAAAAATCTCCGTCAAATCCGTGCGCATAGAGGGTATGAGAAAAAATAGAGAAGAACGGCTTTTCCGATAACGCAATAATATTATAATGATTCGTTGTAAACATTGGCAATACTATTATATCGTTATACCACGCGACACCGTGTATTAACAGTGCGTAATGTCGAGTCGGCGGCGGCGATGACCCGAGAGAAAGCCGTATATATTATACACACGATATCATATTTTATACATTACACACATTATTACTGTTATTATTACTATTATTATTATCATTATCATTATTGTACACACACGACGGAGTGGCAGTGAAATTTCTATTTGACGGCGGACGGAAGGCTCGTGCGTGCGCGCCCGGACGTCGTGACTGGTGAACGGGCGGCGGTGGCGGGGGAGACAATGTGCGCGCACCGTCAGGCGGCGGCGGCGGCGGCGGCAGGAGTCAATACCCCCCGACGGAGACGGCTGCTACGACGACGACGACGCGTAGGGCCAGTGTACTCACTCGGACGCGCGCGCTACTCTCTTGTCTCTTCTCCCTCGCCGCCGCCGCCGCAGGCTCGCACGCACGCACCACCGCCAACCGTACGCACACGCACGTCCGCGCGACAAATCACCCGTCCTAAACGTATACTAACCTTACCGACCGCCTTGTTCCTCCTCGACCAGTGCCCGGTGGGCGATTTATGAATCCTCATCGTCCTGTTGTACACCATCTCTCTTTCCGTCACCAACCCCATGGAAAAAAGTAATAATTTCCGATTACGATTAACTTGTATTAATATGATGATATTATTATTATAGAGCACGAGTGTTGTAGTGGTAAAAAAGTAGTCAAATTGACTGCAGTATTGCACTAAAAATAAAACCAAAAATCGTGCTAAAAAATAACAATGTCTTGTTACAATCCATAAAATTACATTTATTTTTATCTTTCATTAATTACAAGTTATAAAATGTTTATTGTTTGAAAAATAAAATAAAAATATTTTAAAACAAATATTAATCTAGATGACCTAAAATAACCGTTATTGCCTATTGGTTATTGCGTTTGCACTATGATTCAACACTTTAAAAATACATTGTGGAATTTTTCTAAACCATTTTAATGGTGAAATTACGTAAAAAAATTGCAACAAAATTATAATAAAATTGACAAAACTCCGAGAATTGCAAAAACTTACCCTTCAAGATTTTATGCCTAAATTCGTACTTATATACCCAGCGAATTTAAAACTTACTTAGCCTTAAATTATTATCATAAATATTTATCGTATTTATTCCCACGCCATTGTTCCGCGACATTTCGTTTTCATATACACGTATATTAGATCCTTCCCTCCGTGCAGTTCCGTGAATAATATTCATTTGCTACCCCTGATTGGTGATTTTTCGTTAGCGAAAACATTTCAATTGTGTGTACATCTGCAACTGTCCACTAATATTGAAATAAGTCCTAATTAGATTATACGTCATGTTCACCGTCGGATGGTTTAAATATTTATAATATCGTTGCCGCATTATATTATATTTTTATAAGATTTTTTTATAATGTTTTATTAGTTATAAATTGCAATGCAATTATAAATAAGTATATCAACAAATAAAAGTGGTATAGATAACCAATAAATTCATTATTATATGTATGTATAATAATATATATTATATAAGTCTATTAACACATAATATAATTCTTAAACTCTGTATCTTGCAAGCTGTAGCAATGTTCAGTCTGCATTGTTTAAAAAGTTATATTAAAGAATAACACCGAGCCAGTTAGTTTTAAAACTACATTTTTTTTTTTTTTTTTTAGTGTGAATGAAAGTCAAGTAAAAATATTTATTTTGCATATATTGTGATGGGATAAAAGTTGAAACGTGTTCGTAGCTATTATCTACACTCTACAGTGATAAAATGTAATGTTAATGGTTTTAAATAATAAACAATAGGATTATATACGAAAGGAAAATTACATGTAATATTTGTTTATTTTATCTTATATTATATTTTATAATATAATATGTATTTAATCATGTTTAATTGTTTTTACAACGTTGGGTGATGTGAGGTCATGTGCACCCTGACCCCTGGGTATTTCTTGCAACCCCTGCAGCATTTATGCTCAAATTACACCAGTGGTGGTCTTAATATCCAGCTGCCGTCTAAGCGTGCCGTGGATACAAGTGGGAGATAAAGCGACCTGCGGCTTCTTGAAACATTTCAAATCAGCTGTATATGAACCAGCTCTGAACTGATGCGCTTCGTCACAAACCAACATATTCGACACTGCAGCGAACTTAAAAACTATTCACGATTTTGTCAAAGACAATCCAAAACGCTTATTTCTCTAGGATTCTCTCTTCGAACACTCACATTGAAAACTCAGGCCGCGAAGAAGTTATGATCAACAATTACCACAACTGCAAAATTACGGCCATTTGACCAGTCATCACAAAATATATAAAAAGCATGATCCATAATCTGCATGTTACTCGACTCTTTATAGAGGCACCCGTCCGTCTGACAAGAGTTCATAGGCTAAAAATGGCCGTCATGTACTCGCAACGCAACGAAAAGCGATATCGTAACGTATAGTTGGTAAGAAATCACCCGCGAAGACGACGCGTTGTTATAATGATAATAATAATAATAATAACATATGTGTTGAATATTGTTTTATAGTTTTGTGTAATTCACCGCCGCCGCCGTCGTGAACGACTATTGCAGCGATGCACTTACTATTGGCGGGCGTGCGTCGGGTTTAAACATCCCAAGGCCGACGACGACAACGATTTTACTGTCCTGTCGTTTGAGAGAACAAAAAAACAACAGTTTAACCACGACCACGACCACGACGATTCCGGAAAGCGTACTAAAATATTGATTAAAAATATACGAGTAATGTGCATAGTCATTTTATTAGACGTGAGAATAATATTACATTGCTGTGTTATACGCGTATATTGTACACTCGACGGTAATATTATGCAAAACGCGCGTCCACTTGCCAAATGTCACGGCAAAGGGTGGGCACATAGGGACATACAATATGTGTATACTACATGCAACAGCATACGTCGATAATAGTATGCGAAAATAACAATACAATATTATGTTATAATATAACGTAATAAGTCTATGCGTGTAATACTGGTTTAAAATGGTAAAATGGTCGGTGGTTTTTACTGCGAATGTATATTATTATTATTATTACGTTCCCATGCGCGCGCAACGAGTTAAAATAATAATATACGAATATACGGGTGCGCACGTGCAAAATTGAAATAAACACGTCGTGTAAACGGGCTCTTAATGAAAAATAATAAATGTGTGCATTATACTCGTCGTACGTTCGAACTCGAAATGCGCCCATAAATAATTGCCAACCGTAATAATACTATTGTATTATATTATGGATTTTTGCGCCACAAAGCGGCAGCGATCGGACGCGACGGACGCACACACGCGCTTCGATAACACAGTGAAACACAGTGATCTCCGTATAAGTAGTTAAGTTCCATATTATAACCAACCGTTTTTCCATCCATCTATCGACACGTTGTGTACAACGAGATATCGTCAAGAACCATTATGACTTATGACCTTCATTGTTGTAATCATATTATATACACGTTATATTATATGTCCCGTTTAACGAATCTCATGTTTCTATGAACCATTCGATAACTAACCTTATTTCGTGCAATATTATACCATCGAAATGTATGAGAATAAATATTATATTGAATGAAAAAGTATAATATGCCACTGTTTTAAGCTGAAGAATTTATTGTCATTAGAATAAGAGAAATCGTATAGAAAATTGAGTCAGCCATTTTTGAGTTTATCCTAGACACGAATAAAAAAAAAACAGATTTTTTTTAATATGTATAAAGAGGAAATTAACTATTTATAAATATTTAAATATATATTAAAATAATAAAAATATTAAATAATATTTATAATATGTATACGTAATATGTTTATAATTAATATACATGTATGTTCTATTTAAATGGTAATGACATAATAAATGTTATACAACTGTATATTTTGCGATTTATTAGATCAAAAAAAAAAAAATATTGAAGTAAAAGAATTATATATTTATCTACTCAACGAATTTATCGCAAACGGATTGTTTTTGTTGCCCATGAGATTTCATTATTCAAAAGTTTCACCGTATATTATAGCGTAAGTAACATAATCAATGTAAAAGCACATTTTTCGTCGTCGGTGTTTCTCGATTTATTTTCAATATCATGTTACGTTGTAACCCTGCACTTACTGCGATCCAATATGTAACAACTAAAACATATAGTTAGTAGTGCAATCATTTATTGAGCAAAAACGAACGATCGGCTCGCAGTGCGCGGCCCGGAAAACCTCCGCAGGTCGTTATGATACACAATATATTGAATGGTAAATACGGTATTGTTGCGACCGTAATCGTTCACACGACGTCAATATTGCTGAAAACCGAGAATCCGATGGGGAACAACGATAATTTTCAATTACGACTCGACGATTGCAGTTTACACGATGATGGTTATTGTGCTATCACTAGTGTGATAGCTTGTATTCCAGCTTTAAGGTCCGTGTGAATTATAATATAGTATACTAGTTAAAGAAATCATACTAGCTACTATATAATTTTTGGTAATAGAACATGTCCTATTTTCCACACTATTTACCAGCATAGAAATATTGTCGGCCAATCAGAATA
>JAIPRK010000406.1:0-25435 GCA_025469195.1 Chaitophorus viminalis
TGGGTTTTGTTTCCTCATCTGGAACCTCGGTAATCTCAGGTTTAGTTTCAATCACTTCTACGTTTTCTACTCCATCCTTCACTGTTTTTATTGTCTTTTTCTTAGTTACTTTCTTCTTTCCACCCTCAGTTACAGTTGTTGTTTTTATATCGACAGAAGTTGCTTCTTCCACTACGGGAGTTGAAACTTCTGGTTTATCTGAGTCGATTTCAGGTATGGGTTTTGTTTCCTCATCTGGAACCTCGGTAATCTCAGGTTTAGTTTCAATCACTTCTACGTTTTCTACTCCATCCTTCACTGTTTTTATTGTCTTTTTCTTAGTTACTTTCTTCTTTCCACCCTCAGTTACAGTTGTTGTTTTTATATCGACAGAAGTGGCTTTATCCACTACAGGAGTGGCCACCTCTGGTTTATCTGAGTCGATTTCAGGTAAGGGTTTTGTTTCCTCATCTGTTATCTCGTTAACCTCAGGTTTAGATTCAATCACTTCTACGTTTTCCACCCTATCTTTCACTGTTTTATTGGTATTTTTCTTTGTCACCTTCTTCTTTCCACCCTCAATCACTTTTGTTTTTTTTATATCGACGGATGTGATGTCATTTGGTGAGACTCCACCTGGCTTGCCTGATTCATGTTTATTTATTGGTTTAATGTGTTTGTGAATTTGTGTTTGTGTTTCTGCTATGGTTATCTGTGCTCCTTGTAATTCTGACGATGTTGCATCTGTAATATGTGTAAAAATGTGTTTATGTGTTGTGGTTCAAGGTACATGATTTCCCTATTTGTTTTTATTTGAAATTTTTTTTTATATATGTTTGTTTTGCTACTGTGTATTCTATGTAAAACTTTTACATACATTTTTAATTTTTGAGTCTTGAAAAGGAGAATTTATGTCTATAATTTTTTATATATATAGCTTATAGCTTATATATTTATTTCATTAAGATTTAGAGGTTTATCCGTCATATTTGTTATTTTATTATTTGTAGGATTGATCTCTTTACTTAGTGATATGTTATTATTTATATGTGTTTAGGTCTGTTTAATTTTTGCTGTAGAATAATATTAATCATTAAATTAGTTTTTTGGTGTTATTTTTCCATAGCTATTGTTAATGCCTATATTGTATTTAATACCTCCTATAATGAGGCACTCAGGATGTTATCAAACTACTTAAGCTTTTTCAAATTATTATGTATAAATTCAATTCCTATGTAGGATCTTTTTTTTCTGTCTCTATATATTATTTTGTTAAGGCTATGCGGCTTTTTGTATGTGCCGTTCGAAATTAAATTATTCTTAAATTTTGTTTTTACCTGTGCTCGATGTGATGTCTTTGATTGATGCTCTTTGTTTGTCTTGCTTGTCTTTCTTAAGTTCACTTGTTGTTTCTAATACCATACCTTCTTTTACTTCAATACTTTTATTCTTTGTAGGCGTTATTTTTTTCGCTTTATGTTCCGCTGGTTTTGATTCTTTGATATCAATTGGTTTGACTTCAGTATGTATTTCACTGGATTCAAGTGGTAATAATTCTGTATATGTTGTTTCTAATTTGAACTGACTGGGAACTTCTGTGTTTATCATTGATTCATTTTCATTAGACACCAATTCTTCAATTGTCAGGTGGTGGAATTTATCTAATACGATTTTCGCAGCGGTTTCTTTTACTAATTGCGGCAATTTAAGTTCGTCGACATTAGACAATACTTGCGCTTCTGAAGAGAGTAATGGTTTGAATTCCTCTGTACTTATAGTTGCTAGTGATGGTTTTCTTATTTGTGTATTTTGGAATTCGCTTTCTTTTTCATTACTTGTGATCTCTAAAATATTTGCTCCTTCCATAGGGTTTTCAATGGTGACATTCACAATTATATTTTCTACTTTTGGAGTGTTTTCCATATCTTTTTCTTTTTCAGACAATATTTGTTCATTTGTTATTAAACTTTCATAATTTTCTGTTGTTACTGTCGCTGCCGAATATTTTTTATTTTTTATACTGAAGCTCTCCTCTTTGTCCTCTGGAATTACATTGGAAACTAAAATCCCGGTCTGAGTATTTTCATAAGTAACATGAGCATTTTCATTTTTAGGAAAAACCATGGTGAGTTCACTTTCTTTTTCTGATATATTTTGCTCGGTATTTATGACCACTTCTAAGTTTTCTGATGTTATTTTTGCAATTGAAGTCTTACGTTGTGGCTTAACGATGAATTCGGTTTCTTTGTCTTCGCTCATGACATCAGAAACAATAACACTAGACTTAATTTCTTCTAGTGAATATTGTGCTTGTTTTAAATCTGTTTTTTCTAGTACTTTTAATATTCCTTCTTTTTCAGATAGAACTTGCTCCGTACTTACTATATTTTCAAATGTATCAGTTTTTACTGTGGCTTTTTCCTCAACCCTTTTTGGCTTTTTTAAATCACCTTCTGTTTCTAAGACATCTACTTCTGTTTGTAATAGACTTTGACATGAAAAGTGAGTTTCTTTTGCAAATACTTCTTCTGGTTGAATAAATTGCGGAAGGTCTTTTGTATTCATACTTGTTATTACTTCTGATATATTTACAACTGGTTGCGTACTTATTTCTGGAATTGTAGCATTGTCGGTTTTTAAAATAGGTGTAACAAAATCATTTTCCTTGTCTATGACATTAATTTCAGATACTTCTATGTTTAGATTATTTTCAAATGTCACTTTCACTGTGTGATCTTCTGGCATTTTTTTTGAGTCAAAATGTTGTTCATCTTCAATTGATGAATTTTCAGAAATGGTGATTACGTCAAATGTTGACTGAGTTAGTAATGCTTTTTTTTCTAGAGGTTTATTTATTTCTAAGGGTTGTTCGACTTCATTAGATACCGTTTCCGATACATTTAAAGGTTTATCTTCCTTAAATTTAACTTCTGCTATATATAAGTCAAATTTTGGTTTTTGGGTAAAATGTTCTTCTTTTTCAAAGGCATTAATTTCTGTTGAGATTGCTGTGTCATATAGATCCGACTGCATAACCAAGGCATTATCTGTAGTTATAGTAGGAACTGTTACATCACTAGTTTCAATTGATGATATAATTTCTGAAACTTGTGGAACTTCATGTAACGTTGTTAAAGAAGTGATGGCTTGTTGAGATTTTTGGTCAAGTTTTGCCATTAATTTTTCATCATTATCATCAGGGATTACTTCCGTAATTATTAAACTCTTGTTTGGAATCATTTTAAGTTCAGCTTTATTCGATATAATTTCTTTTGGTTGTAAATATGTTTCACTGTCGTGCACAGTTGTTTCAGTTTGTGTAATATTTGTGTGTGTTTCATGTTTAACATTTGCTGATTCTTCTTTTGTAATAATTTTATTAAATGTATTTAAATGTACGTCTGCTAATACTAATGTCGTTTCTGCGGCTTCATTTGGTAAAATAGTTTTTCCAGCTGTTTGCTCTTTTGGAGTTTTGGATACAACATATTTTCCTTCTTTATCCTCAACTATTACTTCAGTTACGTTTATACTTTTTGATTCTTCAAAATTTACCTCCACATTTAACTTTTCTTGTAATGCATTTGAATCAAACCATTTTTCTTTATCCTCGGGAACAGTTACAGTGGACTGAATACTTTCATAAGTATCTTGTACTGGGATGGCAGTTGATAATTTAGTTACATTATCTGTAAATAATCCTAAGGCTGTATTTGATACTATTTCTGTTTTTTCTGCTATTTCTTGTCCAGAAGTAATTTCTATCTGTGCATTTTTAGTAGACGGTATGTCTAATGTCTTAACTTGTCCTTCCATTTCTTGAGGTATAATTTCGGTTACAGTATTAATCTCTTTTTCATTTTCTATATTTATTTTTGCTACTGAGAATGCAGGTTTGAATTCTCCCTCAAATATTTCTTCCTTATCTTGAGTTGCATTTTCTGTTATCGTTATACTATGTAGAACTTCTTGACCACGTGTTGCCGAGCATTTAACATCTAACGTAGTTAATAACTCACTTGAGCTATCATCAGTTCTGACCTCAAATATATTGCTAACTGGTTGACTATCTGTTATAGCAATCAATGCATGTCTTGTACTTGGTTTTGTCGAAGGAGTATAAATTGATTCTTTATCACCCGTTATAATTTCCGTGGTACCTAATATATTAATAGTATCCAAGTTAATGTTTGCTACTTCTTTTTTTCCTGTTAAAGTCGTATTCAATACACTTTCTTTTTCAAAAGGACTTATTTCAATTTGGCTGATTGAATCATATGGAATTTGAGATGATTCTAAAAATATTTTATTCGGTTCAATAGTTTTTAAATCAGATGTGCTCATTTGTACAATATTTTCTTGTGATTGGACAACGGATTTTGGACTGTATACCGAAGAAATCAGAGCATTTTCTGTAACGTTTGGCTTAGTATTATCTAGTGTACTTTCTTTTTCAACTACAACAGTTGAAATAACATTTAAACTTTGATTTTCTGGCAGTATTTGAGTGACATATTTCGATATAGGTTTTAGTTGTGTCCCTTGTGAAGTTTCAGACTCTTCTGACTTAATTTCAGTTACAGAAACTCCTAATAAAGGCTCCCACTGTTTAGTTGCATTAATTGGTTTAATCTGATTTTCATTTAATGGCATAACACCGTCAGAAGTTTCAATTTCTTCAATCGTAACAGTTTGATTTTCATCAAAAACTACATTAGCTTCTGAACTTTTATTTTTTACAAAGACTTCAAATATTTTTTCTGATTCATTTGCTATTATCTCAGTAACTTCAATGTTTTGGTCTGATTGAATCATATAGTGACATGTAGTTGATACATTTTTTTCAGATTTAAGGGGTTTTTCAGTCTCGTGACAAATGGTTTCGGTCACTTGAAAACTATGAGTTTCTGTTGATTGTGGAATTACATTTATTACTGGCGGCAATGATTGAACCATTAAGTTATCAGTTGCATTTTGAGACAAAACCTCAAAACTTGATGCTACTTGTTGGGTGTCAGATAAATCACTAATGGCAATATGACTTCTTGGTAAGGATTTAAGAGTCAAGTCGGATTCAGATTCACCTAAAAATACTTCCATTGTGTTTACAGTTGATGCTACTTCAAATTCTTGAGTGGCAATTTTTTCAGCAGCTTTCTCTAAAAGTTCCAAATTAATTTCACTTTCTTGCGTACTTACGATGGTTGTACTTATACCCTTTAATAATATATGTTCTTCTGAAGCTTTGTGAATTTGTTGTTGAACATCTGCGATGGGTTGAACACACTCTAACGCAATTTTTTCAAAGTTTTCAGGTACCTTATAATCCATTAAATTTGATACATTTATCGCATTTTTAGTTTCTATTTCATCAATTTTTAATATATTTTCTTTATCATTTGTAACTGTAGATTTAATAATTAGTCCTATATTTTCATTGATACTTGAAGTTGCACGTTTCATCTGTGGTTGTAAAGACTGTTTAAAATTATCTTCAATTTCTTGAATGTTTACTTCAGATACTTGAATACTTTCAAGAGGTTCAATTACTTGATTACCAACTTTTGTCGAGTATTCAAAATCGTCTAACTTATCTTCACAAACAGAAATATTTGTTTCATTAACTTGCAATCCTTCATGACTTAAAATTTCCTGTTCAGCATGATGATGAATCGGTTTAAGTTGTTCAGAAAATTGGGCTTCTTTTTCTTCGGGGAATATTTCTGTGACAACACAACTTCTAACATTATCTTCAATTGAACAATTTATTATTTTTGAGTCGTATCGTTGATCATCTACTAAAGTAGTCTCTGTTTCTTGTGGTATGATTTCTGATACTTCAAAGCTTCGAACCTCTTTATCCTGAACCATATTAGCTGATTCTTCTTTTGGAAATTCTATTTTCAGTTCTTCGATGGGACTTTCTACTTTAGTTTCTAATGTTTCTGCAATATCTTGTCCTGTAATCGTAATATGACTTTTTCTTTCAGTAGGCTTACTTTTCATAAGTAATTCGTATTTGGTATCTAACTGTACTTGCTCGGATATTTGAATACCCTTTACTTCTTCATATAAAATTTCAGCACGTCTTTCTTGTGTTATATCATCTTTTAATAATTTTCCTTCTTTTTCTAGAGAAGCAGTCTCTAGTGATTCAACAGCCATTTGTGGGATGTTGGAAGTTAACGCGTAAACAGATTGTGGTATAAGTTGGTCAAAATCAGTAGTAGTGTTACACACCATAGTTTCTGACGTAATGTGGCTTTCATCAAACACAATTTCTTGTTTATCCAATGTGTGTATAGGAATTTCTCCAGGTTTAAAATCTAACTCTTTATCTTGTGTTAAAATTTCCATTACGCTAATAGGTAAATCTAACTCTGCATAAATAGCATCTGCTTTTTTCGAATCAGGCAACACAAATTCTGATAATATATTTTCTGATTCTGCTGACACAATTAAATTCGTTTCTAAACTATGTAATGGTTTTTGTGATACATGTGCTAATGCAGTAACTGTACTTTGATCATTGACCTTTTCAACGTTTTCAGAAGTTATAACGTCATGTCTTTCAATAGATTTAAATGGTATTATATTAGTTTGGGCGTTTTCTTCTCTGGGTGTTACTGAAACAGAAATGGATTCTGGCTTATCATTAGAAATTATTTCTGTAACTTCTATTGCCTCTTCAACCACCATAGATGTATTTGCTGAAAACATTAGTGGTGTTTTGTTGTCAGAAAATTCTTTTTCTTTTTCAGATACGTCAGTTTCATATGAAATCACACTTTCATGTGTTCTAGGCTTATGATGAGCTCGAACTTTGGGTACTTCTGAGTGCACTAAATCTGAAGTATTATCTCCAGTTACGATTTCTGAGTTATCAGCAATCTCAATAGGAACAAACTCTGTTTTCGCGCTCTTAGTTGTAAGAGCAGCTTTTTTAATTGACTCAGTTACTTTTTCATAAACGGGATGTTCTATAATGTTTATACCAATTACTTCATCAATTACTACATTTACAATTTTTGATTGTTTCTTTTCATTTTCCAATAAAACATCTTCAAATTCATTTACAGATATCACTTCCGATACAGCAGCTTCGTATGGCACATGTTCCATTTTCGCCTTATCGTTTACAATTTTATCTACGTTTAATAGGTCAACGGCATCATTTGAAATTACTTCAGTTGTTTCAGCAACATCATAACCAGAGTACTTTGGTTTCGCGTGAACATTTTTTGGTTTATCGCTAATCATTAGATCAGATTCTGACTCAAAAGTAGAAACTTCTTTTACAACAATACTTTGGTCATCAACAAAATTGACGTTTGCTATTTTTGGAGTTGTCTCAATATTGTCTTTAAACATTTCACCAAAATGATCGACACGGTTTTGTGGAGTAATTTCTTCTATGACTACAGTTTGTAGAGTGTGCGTTGGAACAGTTTTAGAATTATGCAACTCAGGATAAGCTTTTAAAATTAACGATTGTTCTTGTTCAGCAACAATCGTTTGTTCCACAGTTATACCTTGAATTGGAGCATAACTTGTTTCTGGCATCACTGATGTAGGTTTCGATGTTTCATAGAATGGGACATCACTTTCTTGTACGTTTACCTGGGATATTTGTTTCGCTTCTATTTCTTCAAACTTTGATGTAGCTTCGCGTAGGTCATAGTCTAAAGTAGTATCGAAATTTGTAGAATGATCCCCAGTTTTTGTTTCAGTTACTATGTATGAGTAACTCTCGGTAAAACTAGTATCAGGTAATATTTTCAGGACTGATTGTGATGTAAAATCAGCTTCTGTTTCGTTTGCTATGACTTCAGTCACATCTGGTACTTCCAGACCTAAAATAGAACTTTTAATTTGTTTCATTTCTGGAACGACTGGAACACTTAAATCAGATTCTGCTTCGTTCATTTCTATAATTGATGAAGTGCACACCTTATTAGCATTATTCAATGTCAATACTGCGGTCTGAGTTTCGGGTAAATGGGTGACGAACGTTTCTTCACTCTCATGTTGATTAACTGAATTTACAATTAAGCCAGACTGTTCGATTATGTCGGAAACTGCGAAAGTTTTTTCTGGTTTTCTATCTTCTGGCAATTTGGCTTCTTTTTCCTGTATGTTTTCTTCGGTAACTTGAATAGATTTTTCTGGAATAACTGATACATCTGCTTTATAGCCTATAGGTAATTGCGAAGGATTATATTTCGTTTCTTTCTCTGAAGCTTCTATTTCATATGTCATTATGACATTATTTGATGGCACTATAATTTTTTTAGCCACTTCAGTGGGCACTATTATTTCAGGATAGTACTTTTCAGGTTGAATTTCTGAATGTAATTCACTAACAGTTAACTGCTCATTCAAAGGAAATTCGATAGATGATTTTACTGGTGTTGGTTTGATGTCAATTTTCAACTGACCTTCAGTATGTGCTTCATTTACTTCCATGACATTAATACTTTCATGCTCAACATAATCTTGAGTAGCTTTTTTCTTTTGTGGTATTAAATCGTGCTTGATGTCTCCTTCCTTTACAGATGCTATCAATTCTGTAACTACTTTCTGAGAATGTGAAATAACAGTTAACTTAGCTTCCTTATTTTCTTGTCTGAGTTCGGTTCTTTCACCCAACATTTGATCTGGATGAATTTCACTAATAGTTAAACTTTCTTTTGGAATAATATTTTTATTTGCAACACATGGAACAATATCGAAAGGCTTGGCAATGTCTTCCAATGGTGATTGAGTATCTGGATGGTCTGTTGTAAAACTGCTCTCGTTAATTTCTAAAACTGAATTTGCTGTAAACTTTTTTATTTTTAATGTTTCTTTTTGATATTCCTCTTTTTCCTCATCTTGTGTTACAATGCATTCAGCAGCTTTTCGAGTTATAACGCTCACTTGAGCTTTTTCGCGTACATCATTAATATCTGTTGACAACTCAACAACTTCTTGCTGTACTGTTGCTTCATTTATAGTCTTTGAAGTTTTTAAAATAGTGGGAGCTACAGCTGGATATTTTTCAATATTGAACTCATATGTTGTTTCATCAGGAATAGTTTCTTCTCCGATACTGGGACGTTTTTCTTTAATTTTTTTTATAACCCTTTTTGTTTTTTCTGTTACAATTATATCTTTTTCTTTTAAACTTTCTTGTGTTAATAAATCTTTTACATTTTTCTTTGTTTTTGTATCTTCTTTGATTTTAGGCTTATCTTTTAACTTTATTTCTTCTTGATGTATGTTTTCATGTATAACATTATCAGTTTCCTCCTCGTTATCAATGATTTCAGTGATTACAACTTTGTTATCATCCGAATCTTTCTGTTCTTGGTCTGGTTCTGTGGATAAACCAAATAAGTTAACAAGTAATCTGTTAAATGTATCAAGTTTAACGAAGAATCCACTTAAGAATGCAGCAATAGATAGTGACAGTCGAAGAAGTGCCGAAGAAGCATATTTAAGAGTATAGCATAGTAGTAAACAACCAAAACAAAGACAATAATGAGAGCATTTGATCAAGACACCACTAGCACAGATTTAGAAACAATAAAAGTAACAATAACATTTATTTTTATAAATGTATTTGAAATATGTATAGTTTAATACTTATTATGTACCCTTTATATTTAACATCTTAAGTTTTTGTTTTAATTCAAAATATTGTTTCAATCAAAGCGTATTGTAAATTCTATTTAATCGGTATTTCATTCAGTTATATGTATATCATTGAACTCATTGGATTTAATTTTTAAATTATCTAAATAGTATGAAAAATTGACACAGTTGTAACATTGATATTCATTTTGAAATTGTATTAAGAATTTCAAAATAGTTATTGGACATTATACGCAAATGATAAATGATGTTATAGTCATCATTTAAATTCATGTCTGATAGAACTTAGATGGTTGAAAACTCAATGGTCAAACATTATATTTGTCACAATAAATATTTGAAAAATAAAGCTGGTCTGAAGTTTTTAAATATTATATATTATAATATTATTATACTTCATATAATTAATAAGTGATACAATCATAAAAATAACCGAATCAACATAACTTTGAATAAGCTAAAACCCATTAAGATAAAACAACAAATACATTTATAATATTTTTAACACATTTGATTTTAATAAAGATAAATAAAAATATGCAAAATAACTTTGAATTTTAAATGTAAAATATATATAAAAATGATTAAATTATCATTGTAGCTGTCTAGTTAAGTAGATAATTAATAGATGAAGCGTTTATAACAAGCATTAAGTGAAGGGTATAGAGTACATCCAGTTGTAATAAATTAAAAAGTATTAGTATAAAAAAAAAATCCAAGGAAAAATTACTTAAATACTATAACACTTAATAGAAACAAGCTAAATATTATACATACAAAGTCGAAACATGGGAACCTTTAAGGTAGAATTTCCTTCAAAGCTGATTTATTTTACACATTTATTTTAAGCAAAATAAAACATAGAAGTTCTGCAAATTTCAAAAAATTTTTTACATATTAAATTACGTGTTCCCTTGTCACGACCTCACATCCACACACGTGCGTCTAAGTTTGCCAAGTTAAAATGAATAGACTTACCAATTAGTAGTATTATGGTTTTTATTAACCAATAATCATTAACTCAAGTACTACAGTTAAAGTAGCATTATAATAAGCTATTTATTTATCTATGTGTTGACAAAAGCTGATTAAAATAATTTTAATATTTGGCTGAAGCTGAAATATTTATGTTATACATCGTACATTTGAAGAATAATATGGAATTTAGACAATGTAATAACTATGATCATAATGGTATTGTATAAATAAATATATAAATATATAGAGTACATACCGATAGACGTAATATCTTCGGTTGTTACTACTCTCTTCGTTGTACGTATTTTCTTTTTAACTTCTAGAAACAACAAAAACGAACGGTTTTAGAATAGTTCATAAATCACGAGGTTGGATTGAATAAAATCCAAATGGCAAAAAAAATATTATAATAATACGTATAATCTATATTGTACATAAATAAAAAACAAATTGATCATAAGAGGAATACTATTTAAGAATTTTATTAGAAAATATAATTCAAATCCCTTTATCATAGTATAGTCGCGTTTGTTTTATTTTCCACTAATCATGTATACTTACAATATACGATTTACTTGGTAGAGAAAAAAAACATTTAATTATTTAACTTCTTAAGTGGTTAAATAAAATTTCAACTTCGATATAAAATTGCTTGGGAGATTCAGTTACTGAATTAGGTACAAAGATTATACCATGTAGTTAATATAAAATATTTAATAGCACAAAACACTTAGTGAAATGAATTTTTGTTTAGCGAGCTGTATGAAATACGTATTAAATTGTAGGTCATAAAAGAAAATATATTTTCCAGAACATTCGAAGATATTTTATTATTTTAAATAATGCTAGAATATGTGGACATTTTTTTTATACTAATGTTTTAATTTAATGAAATGTAAAATAAAATAAAATAAATTATTTTATATTTTTCATAGTATAGTGTCTACGGTTTTCTCGCGTACAAAAGGTATGCTGAGAAAGTCAAAAAATTGAAATTCGAAGAATCCCTTACGTTTTATTTTTCTTATCTCAAAACGTCAGCCGAAGAACAGGAATGAATAACACGGTATGCATATTACGATATGCATTTGACACTTACCGTGGACTAATACGTTGGTCGATTCGCTTATGTCGACCGTCTCGGTGATTGTATCGTCCGTGGTGATTTGAGACGCATGCTCAAAGTCCCAGGTACTAGTCTGGAAATCGTCCGGTGTCATATACGTAATGATCTCTTCCATTGTGCTGTGTTTCAGTTCAATCATCATCATGAATGCCTTGAAAACTTCGTTAACGGTCTCTGGAATGGTCGACTCTTTGGAAAAAACGTCCGCCACCAGCGAAGTGTATCCTTCGCGTTCGATAAGATGCACCATGGCCGACTGTGCGGGCGCTGTCCTCAATGCGGGGAATTGACCCGATGAATATTCTGCGATCACCTAGGAATAAACATATGACATAATATCGTCGATTATATATCGATATAACGATATGGATTTATTGTAATATTCAATGACTTTTATATAATTAATATTATTTAACATATTCTATGTAAGATGTAAGACAAAAACCCTCTAAGCGATTTATGTTGAAAAAAAGAAGATTTTTTTATTTTTACAGTTTATACTATATTCTTATCTGTATACTTTTCTCACGCTCAACCCGCGGTCATTGTTAATCATTGTAAATAGAAAAAGATACTATAGCGGTCAAGTATATACCTGTTCTGTGGATATACCATGTCTGGTAAGCACACTGATGGTGGCCAATTCTCTGAGTGGCCATTCAGCTGGCCCGAACTCGGCCAACTTAACCTGGTCCAACATCTGGTCTACCTCGCGAATTACCGTGGGCGTCTGAACCTTGAGTGCCGTGAACAATGAAGGTTCCTCGGACGGTTTCGCTTGCACGTATTCCGGTCCGCGTACTTCCCTGACCGTCTCATCTGACACTGTCTCCGATGTAGACAACGGTTCCGAATGTTTCACCTACGACAAAAGAAAAAGTTGTATAATACTTGAAACGATTAGCATGACGCCATTGCTTGTTGTAAGACACAACTGGCCTACTTATCGCACGTAGAGTACATACAAAAGTATCAAGGTATAGGTGCATATTTTTTTTTTTGAAATAATAAAGTTAAAATAACTATAGAGTTTTTCAAGAAATATTGAAAGATTTAAACGTTAAATGTTTTAGAAATATTTATACATTTGCATGCATTGACTTGTGAATAATTATGTCCTTTCCAATAAAAAAAAAAAAAAAATGCAATTGAAAAATATTAAAGATATAATATTAAGTTTTAAAACATTTATAGTCATTGTGTAAATGCTCGGAAAACAGTATATAAGTACCACTTTATAAAGATATTAAAAAAAAACCGTGATTTGATTTTTCCTACGCAATAACTATTATGCCATATAAGCGAGTAGGTCTATTGAACAATAAAAATATAATTATTGTTAAATTGAAAAGTATTTATATGCATATTATCTATGCTAATACTCCTTATAAAACATAATTTTCTCTTATTATTGCTAAATGTATTGTACCTTTCTGATATTGTTATGAACCGTAATGTTTATCGAAACCAAGTTACACACAATAGGAAGACGAAATATAATAAATTCATTACGATATTTTTTCGAACAACTTCGATTATTTGTTCAATATGATTTAGTATGTTGCATATTAATATTCATCTCATTTATGTTATAGATTTTTTAACAAATAAAACAGTAGACGGTTTGGAAGGTTTGGAATTTTTGATCCAATTTAAAAATCAACGGTTATAATATTTTTTCTCTTATTTTATACTCCAACTTAATTATAGCATATATGAATGATTGTTCTCGATATCAAAGTGTAGGGTACAATAAATGTTGAACAAAAATTACCTTATCAACGGGTGCGGAATACGGTACTATCTCCTCGTCGAAGGATCTGAAACGTACGTCAAAAAATAATATTAGTAATTTGAATTTATATGTAGTTAAAATTTTACCATCTATCTGCTTATTACTTACTCATTTTTGTGTTTTTTCTTCACAGTCTTCTTTTTCGTTTTTTTCGTTTTCTTCACTTCTTCGACTTCCAAATCTTCTTCTGTGGCTGTGAAGTGTTCTTCATCATCTTGTTCTAAAAGTAATACAATAATTATATCAATAAATGCCAATGGTTAAAAACTTAGAATATTTCCTAATTGTAAATAATACTTTTAACATAGAGTTTCGCTTTATTTTTAATTTCGCCCAAATTGCTGTTAGCCTTGCAAATGTAAACGCCCTCGTCATCCTTCGTCACTTTCTTAATGGTCAATGTGGTTTTCGTGTCGGTGATTTTTATTTGAACGTTGGACGTGTTTCTAACGATTTTGTCATCGTGATACCAAATGATCACTGAAATCAAAAACAAATGTAAACAATCGTCCCGTACATAGCTAAATAGTACTACGGCGTCTTACGAGGTGTCGGATTTCCCGAGTATTGACACTCAAATACAATAGTTTGGTTTTCTACAGCTCGTTCATCTTTCAACTCGTTCACAAAGCTTGGAGCACTTTGGAAAGCTGAAACGAAAATTTGAATATTTAATTTCGTTCGTTAACTTAAATTTTTCAAGAAACTTTTCGAGCGGCATATATAAGAACTTACTTGTTGAGCGATTTGATAAGCTATTATTGTATAGGTATAATAAACTACAAAGATTTAAGTCAAATGTCAATACGCAAATGTAAAAAGTTTATCCGCGTCTGTTAATACAGTATTTTCAAAATTCAATATTACACTTCCTATTACGTTTTAATGAATCGTCACGATGTCACGTATTCAGTTCGTATATAATAAGTATACATTATTATACTAAATTATTTTTTTATTTATTACAATATATTTATTTAAGACTTAATTAATAATTATTTTATTTTGTTTTATTAAGAGGAAATTATAAACAAATACATTTATGTTATTAGCACTTGGATTTGGAACTGTTTACTTGTGAAGTCTAGAATAAACAAAATTAATTTAAATCAAAACTAATTGTATTTTATTTTTTTACTCGTCGTACTTCATACGCGCTAATTTTTGTATTTTTATCAAATTACAAATATTATATTAAACATGTTATGGTTAATTCGAGACAATTTTGACTTTTCACAATAGCATGATGTTCATATAATTTAGCTATATTTTCTTAACATCCCTTCTCACATTATTTATTTATCAATATCATTTTTTTTCCACTCGCAAAAATATTATATTATAACATAGAACATCCTAATACTTATTACAATATTTTCATTTTCATTTTTTTGTCCTTTGATTAAAACCTATTTGAATATTAGTTATTTGAATTTGACAATCCAATTATTATCTATTAACTATTATATTTCAACAAGAAATTAGAGTAAAGTCGTAGTCATTATGTACAATTTTACATATAAATGGAATAAATTAGCACACCAGTGAAAACAGTTATTGATGTGCTGTTTATCAAGCAAGATATTATAAAATAAAGAGGATTTGAATACGTACAAGGAAATTGAATAAATTACGCATCGAGGGATAAAATTGTTGATCTTTTAATTAAGTATATTATATTAGGTAACATACAATGAACAAAACACGGTTAAAAAAGGAAAAAACAAACACAGACTAAAATTACTTATAACAAATAAATATTATATTATACATTCATACATTAACAAAAGAAAAAACAAAATAATACATAATACGTCATATTATGTAAAAAAAAACACATATCAAGACATAAATACATATTATATAAAAAAAAACACAAATCAAGACATAAATACACACAATATAATACTTAGGTACGCAACAATTCATTTTGTTTGATATTTTTTTAAATTTGAAGTGATTTATAATGGTACGAGAATGGTGTATTATTAATCAATATATTATGATTATTTATTTACAGTGTACCCTGTGATATTATTGGATGCATCAGAACACCAATGATTGAATGATATAAGTATTTATCAGTCAAGCCCCAGTGGTGAATATAATATGACGTAGTCTTAAGGACAAAATGAATTCGTGTGATTTCCTTATTTTTATTGGTGTATATATACTCATTCAATATATATTACAATACGATATACATCACGATGCAAAGCATTATTGTACTACGGTATTTTTTATGAACACACACACACTCACACACTCGCATTAAGTACAAACCGTTTCGTCGGAGATATTTTTCGATAGACTGGCGTTGTTGGTGGGTGGGGTGTGAGGGGGGGGATTTACGTGAAAAACTGGCTATAGCAGACCGCGTTTATTTTTTCGGTTTTTCTACGAACGCAGCGTGCAGCCCACCGTCCGTGGACATGCACTGGCTCTCCAGCAACAGGAATTCCTGGAGTTCCTCCTGGCTGTCGGCCGTGTGCAGCTGGAAAAACATTTCTGGGTCGATTTCTCGGGGCTCCAGCGGATAGCCCGTATACCTACGCCGGTTGTATTGCGCGACCGTCTCGTCCGCGTGCGACCTCGGGTACGTTTGGCTCCGACCGGCCGGGTCCGAGTCCCTGCGACCGGCCGAGCAGGATACCTCGTGGCAGGACAGTGACCTAACGCGGTCCGAGCCACCCTCCGAGGACGATGGCTCGCTGTGCTCTTGTATTGGACTCAAATAGAACGCGCTCTTCACGTCGTAATCGGGGAAATACGTACCGTATCCCGTGGTTTCGTCCTCCGGTTCCAGACTATACACACCACAACAAGCGTCTAAACTGTCTGCATTGCATTTACCTTGTAATTGTTCCCGCAACTCTTCCATCTGCGTCACCCACGACGGCTTCCTGTAGGCCTTTGTTCCTTTGATACCTACACATCAAACAACAAACAATCCGTCAGTTTTCTGGGTAGTAAAAACAACGCGTTACGATACAACATTTTAAAATATCACATTTATTTATTATTGTTGGTAATAATAATGATAGCATATTCATTTTTATTTAAATTGTGTGTTAATTAAGTAAGCAATTGCGAATTAGTGAATGTATAGATGTGAGCTACATGTGTATTTGAGTGTGCGTGCGTGCGTGTGTGTGTGTATGTGTGTGTGTGTGTGTGTGTGTGTGTGTGTGTGTGTAAGGGAGAACGAGAATGCGTGTGGACGTATCGTATTCTATACGATGACAAGGACAGTAGAAAAGCGAAGAAAGCGTTGCGGTCGAAGCTGAAAAAACAAAGCGAAAAACATAAGTACATAATATCTTGTGAGAAGTGAAATAATAGTATAATTTTATATACGTCTGAGGTATACTATATGTTATGTGCATATTGATAAAAACATCAAAATCACGTCATCATCAGCCCGGTGTCTCGTACCTGGGACTAAGATAGTCTTGGTGACGGTTGCTCCGTGTTCATTAACCGCTTCACACGTGATTTCACGAGCGTTAACCGTAGGTCTTTTCTTCACGGTCAACACAGACACTTCCTCGTCCCGCTCTTCTATCTCGAACTCTTCGTTGGGCACTATTTCCACACCGTTCTCGTACCAACGGATCTCAGGTTTTGGACTGCCTTTCACCCGGACAACGAGCTGCTTGACGGTTTCCTCTTCCTCTTCCTCCCATATTATTTCAGTTTGCAAGTCCGTTTCGAAATACGGTGATTTTCCTGTCTTTTCTGGTATTTTTGTCTCCTCTACGTCCTCTTCGTCTGTACAATACAAACGCGAAATTTTCAAATTAAAAATTATGTTGTGTACAAGTATAAGGTGATGATTACGTTCAATCCGTGCTTACCTTCAATCATCACTACGGTTGAAGTCTTTGCTTCTCCTCGCTTGTTGGTAACCACGACTTCATATCGGCCCGTGGTTTTCTTGGTTATTTTCTTTATAATTATAGTAGTCGTTGTTTCCGTTATGGTGATGGTGCGCACTAACGTTTTCTTGTCGGTTATGTCCTTACCATTATAGAACCATCGCACTTTCAGTTCGGGCGTGCCTCTGAAATGTACATCTAACGTGACGCACGAATCTTTTTTGGCTAGCACAGGTTGCAAGGGTTTCACAATAGACGGAGCCTCCTCCGTCGATTCCGGTAACTCCTCAGGAGCCTCATCTGAACAAATCACAGTGTAGGTATTATAAACGTCAATATTATCGTAATTGTTTATTTATTTTACCGTACACAAATATTAGAATAGAAAATCATAATTTTCTAAAATAAAAATTATTTGGTTTTTAATGGATTACACTAAGATTTGTTTGTGCATCACGGCTAAAACACGTATCTGCAGAAAGGTTTTTGCAAATCGGAAAGTTATTTATTCTTGATTAAAACATTTATTATTTACTGTATTAGAGTAAATACATTTTTCTAAAATCATCTTCAAATATAGTTAACCGTTCAATAAATTATAATTTCTTATAAAAAAAAAAATTGTCCAACGTCTTAATACAACGAAAATTAACAAATTTTTTCAATACTAGATCCGTGGTAATTTATGCTATGAATGAATGATGGATTTTTTTGATGTTTTTGTACGCTATATACTCGTATATTGCCATACAAAAATGTATGTTTCTTATAATTAATCGTTAAATGCATTAAATATTATATTATTAAATAAATGAATATTGTAAGTGACATCACACTCAATTACCTATTAACACATTTGCTTTGCACTGTGCCACGCCAAAATTGTTGACTGCTTTAACCGTGTAATCATTTACATCGGATTCAGTGGCTCTTCTGATTGTGAGCTTGGACTCGCCTGTTTCTGGTAAATACGATACAACATGGCTATCGTCGGGCACGATTTCTTCATCGCCACGACACCATACAACAGTGGGTATGGGTGTTCCACTGACCACGCACCGTAACTCTACGGTTTCTCTGGGTTTGACAGCTTTTGGTTTGATCGGAACGACGAACGCTGGAGCAACACCAGTATCGAATTGTTCTACAAACAATATTGTAAAACTGTTATCTATATAATTACATTTTTTCATTCAACTTAAAATATGAATTATTTCATCATTATTTATGGTCCTTATCTGTACGAATTACAGTATTTAATTATAGCAACTAAATTATCATTAAATAAAAGTGTTGATTGTCAACCATTTAATATAATAAATGTTTACTTTTTAACATTCATAATGTTTTTCGAACATCATAATTAACAATATTAATACATATATGTACAGTCATTGAATTTGATTTTATACCGTAAATAATTTAATTTTTATCAATAGTATATATACATACTTAACTTATTGATTAAAATTTTTCTAGATGCACTAAGAACATAACAATATAATTATTATTTTACACATCATGGTAATCATAAGCATTTTTTCGTATGCTTTTAATCGTCATTTATCAATACTTACAAATTACAACGTACACGTTTGGAAAAATTACAACAATTAAATCAATAAGTTTTTAATTTTTAATCAATTCATGATAACATCGTGATGATTATGTTTTCGTGTATCCACACCACGTTATAATAGATTACTAACCTAGCACCAAATTAGCTCTGCATCTCGCCCTTCCAAATTTATTTGTTGCTTCGACCGAATAATGTGCTTCATCGACTGTTGTCGGTTTCACTATGGTTAACGTTGATTCTCCGGTTTCTGGAGTAAACTGTATTGTATGATTATCATCGGGAACAACCTCTTCTTTTCCGCGGCACCAAACAACTGTCGGAGTCGGAGTACCGGCCACTAAGCACCGAAAAACAGTTGTTTCGTCTGGTTTTGCCAATACTGGTTTAATAGGCTCGACAAAAATCGGAGCTACGCCAAAAACGTCTTCTTCTAGAAAAATATAGAAAATTTATGTTCTATTTTACATAATTTCGTACAATTATATTATTAAATATATGCAGTCCGGACAGTCCGGTAGAGGTTATTATATCATGCGCTCGTTGGATGTTACTTACGTATGATTATATTAGCTCGGCACTGAGCTCTACCAAATGTGTTTGTTGCCTTAACTGTGTACGTGCTCTGATCGACTTCGGTTGCGTTTGCAATAACAAGTTTCGATTCACCCGTTTCCGGTACAAATGTTATTGTATGAGTGTTATCTGGAATTATTTCTTCGTCTCCTCTAAACCAAACCACCGTTGGTGTAGGCATTCCTTTGACCAAACAATTCAGTTCAGTCGTCGCATTTGCTTTAGCGATTTTAGGTTTAATCGGTTCAACAAACATTGGTGCTTCACCCGATTCGTCTTTTTCTGACACGCGGAAATAAAATATTATCTATTTATTCTAAACATTATGTTTTTAGAATACTTACGTATAATTAAATTCGCTCGACATTGAGCTTGTCCGAATTTGTTCACGGCGTTTACGGTGTAAATAGTTTCATCGACTTCGGACGGGTTTAAAATCGTCAAAATCGATTCACCGGTTTCTGGGCGATATGTAATCAAATGGCTCTCGTCGGGAGTGATTTCCTCAGTTCCGCGACACCAAATAACCAGTGGATTTGGCGTACCTCTGACCATGCATTTCAACTCGGTTAATTCATTCGCTTTAGCAATCTTTGGCTTGACTGGTTGCACAAAGGTAGGCGCTTCTCCGAGTTCATCTTTTTCTTAATTAATGATATAAACACATTAGTGAAATCAAATTTTTACAAACAATATATAACAACGTGTTACTTACGGACTATTAGATTTGCTCTGCATTCTGCTCTTCCAAATTTATTTGTTGCATTTACTGTGTACGTTGATTCGTCGATATCATCAGGGTGCACTATAATCAATTTCGACTCCCCGGTTTCTGGAATGTGAACTAACAAATGTGTTTCGTCGGGAATAATTTCTTCTTCATCGCGGCACCACACAACGGTTGGTGTGGGCACGCCTTTGACTAGGCATGTGAGTTCAGTTGTTTCATTGGCTTTCACAACTTTTGGCTTCAATCGTTCTACAAACTTTGGTGCCTCTCCATATTCTACTTTTTCTGAAATAAAAAGATGGGAAATGTAATTTATATAATTAAAAAATATAAATAATATAAAAATATAAAAAAACATAACTCAAAATTCAAAATATATTCAAGTTCAAAAATAAACACAAACTTACCAAATGTTATATGTGCCATGCATTCAGATTTTCCATGGATGTTGATCGCTTTAGCCAAATATGTAGATTTGTCAACGTCCATGGGCTTAACTATGGTTAAAATTGCTTCTCCTGTGCTAGAATTAAATGTAGAAATGTATTCACTATCGTCCGAAATGATTTCTTCGTCCTCACGGCACCAAATAATTTCAGGTATAGGAATTCCTCTCACAACGCATCTCAATTCAATAGATTTCTTTGCTTTTACTTTTCTTGGCTTAATAGGCTCCACAAAAGTTGGAGCTTCTCCAACCTCTTCAGAATCTAAAAACAATGAACAATTAATAAGACAGGAAATATTATTTATTTATAATGAATTCACTATAAATCCATGAGCAAAATATTATAAGCATAACAATCTGTGGTATAATAACCAGTTAGAAATATAAATAAGCGCTCCTAGAAAATAACTTTTGACGTCATAGTATACATTATAATATGTACAATATTTTAAGTAAAAACATCACACAAAAATTGTTAAACCACTCATAGACGCCACTAGCACTCTCATTCTACCTAACACCACAAGAAGTGCGGTACAAGTTGACATTCCAGCCGAATTCGTAGCTTGGCAAACATATACGCCAGCCTGTTCTTCTGTAGGCTTAGAAATTCTTAATGTAGACGTGTTCTCGTATACAATTATTTCGAACACATCAGTTGTTTGAAGTTCGCGATCATCTCGGTACCATTTGACTTCAGGAGTTGGGATTCCCCCCACAGAACATGTGAAAGCGGTAGGCTTTTCATGTTCGGCTACTAAGGGTTGAACTTTTTCAATAAAAAAGGGTGCTATGAACTGACTCTCAACCGTTTTACTTTCAGGGAGTTCTTTAGTTCTTTTTGTACTAACTATTTCAAGATCTTGCAAAGGACTATCTACACTAACAGATTTCGGCGAAGGTGTCTTTCTAGACTTAGTACTTATGTCTATTTTGGGTAAATCACTAACAAACGGTTTAGGTTTTCCTAAATTATCATCCTCAAGTTTTTTATCATTAATTGGTATATCACGTGGAAAAGGTTTCAATTTTATTTCTTCAGGCACTTCTGGTTCTGGTTTCCCTTGTTTATATTTTAATTTAATATCTTTATCTTCCTCTTCAGGGACCGGTTTTGGAGTTCCTAGAACTAAATGTTTTTCAGGAGTTGGTTCTTCATCTTTTTTCGGTTTTTTCTTTTTATGTTTTGGTATTTCGGTGGGTAACTCTTCATCGGGTATACTTTCTGTAGGTTTTGGTTTTAATTCAATGTCTTCAAGACTTTCCCCAGTTGGTATAGGTTCAACAGGTTTTAATGTAAACTCGTTGTCTTCTATTGGTTTTGGTTCTGGTTCTGGTATAAACTTCGGTTTATCCAATTTTTTTGGTAATTCTTCTATTTTGTCATCAGGTTTCTTGGGAATTTTCTTTAACTTAACCTGTTCTTGATTATCATCTTCTTTGGGTATTTTTCCTTTCCCCATTACTAATTTTTTTGGAATCTCTTCTTCAGGGACTATTTTATCCGGGGTTTCTTTAATTACAGAAGGTTTTGTATCTGAAACCAATTTTTTATCGTAATGAAAATCAGAAGGTTCAAACTTTTCTAGTTCTACAGGTTCCAGGTCGGGAAGTTCGAACTTTTTAGGTTTCTTTCTTTTTATTTTCATAGCCTCAGCATAATTTCTAGAGAGTATTCCATTATCAACATAAACAGGTTCTAATGTTGAAATTGTTGGAAAATGTTCATTTGTATCATATTTTATTATTTGTAAATTAGATTTTAATAAAACTTTTGGAACAACTGTGTGTTCAATATCTTTTTTGGGTTTAGAAGCACTCTTTTTTAATTTAATAGTAGCAAATAATGGTTTGTTGTCTAATATAACTGGTTGTACTTTTGTTGGTTTTATTTCAACTGTTTTCATATCTTCCAGCACAGGTTTAGCCTTCTCTATGGATTCTGGTTCTTGTAAAATTTCATCAACATCTGCTAAAATTTGGTCATCGTCCGGTTTATCACTTATTTTCCGTTTTGTTTTTTTTTCTGGTTTATACTTATAGTGTTTGGGTTTAATTTTCTCATCTTCCCTGGGATAATCATGTGGGGTAGGTTTCTCTAATGTATCATCCTTAGGTTTTTTATCATTAATTGGTATATCACGTGGAAAAGGTTTCAATTTTATTTCTTCAGGCACTTCTGGTTCTGGTTTCCCTTGTTTATATTTTAATTTAATATCTTTATCTTCCTCTTCAGGGACCGGTTTTGGAGTTCCTAGAACTAAATGTTTTTCAGGAGTTGGTTCTTCATCTTTTTTCGGTTTTTTCTTTTTATGTTTTGGTATTTCGGTGGGTAACTCTTCATCGGGTATACTTTCTGTAGGTTTTGGTTTTAATTCAATGTCTTCAAGACTTTCCCCAGTTGGTATAGGTTCAACAGGTTTTAATGTAAACTCGTTGTCTTCTATTGGTTTTGGTTCTGGTTCTGGTATAAACTTCGGTTTATCCAATTTTTTTGGTAATTCTTCTATTTTGTCATCAGGTTTCTTGGGAATTTTCTTTAACTTAACCTGTTCTTGATTATCATCTTCTTTGGGTATTTTTCCTTTCCCCATTACTAATTTTTTTGGAATCTCTTCTTCAGGGACTATTTTATCCGGGGTTTCTTTAATTACAGAAGGTTTTGTATCTGAAACCAATTTTTTATCGTAATGAAAATCAGAAGGTTCAAACTTTTCTAGTTCTACAGGTTCCAGGTCGGGAAGTTCGAACTTTTTAGGTTTCTTTCTTTTTATTTTCATAGCCTCAGCATAATTTCTAGAGAGTATTCCATTATCAACATAAACAGGTTCTAATGTTGAAATTGTTGGAAAATGTTCATTTGTATCATATTTTATTATTTGTAAATTAGATTTTAATAAAACTTTTGGAACAACTGTGTGTTCAATATCTTTTTTGGGTTTAGAAGCACTCTTTTTTAATTTAATAGTAGCAAATAATGGTTTTTTATCAAGTTCAGAAATTTGAGATTGTTGAGGTTTAAATTCAACGGTTTTTAATTCTTCAGGCCTAAGTTCCTTAGGGTATATTCTACTGTAAGCTACTTCAGTATCTGGAATATCTTTATCACTATCTTTACGTCCTCTTCTCCAAGGCAATTCAAGTTTATCCTCGAGGAGCTTAAGTGGGATTTTCTGTTCCGTTATATTTTTTGGTTTAGTTAACATGGAAGGGGGTAAATCTGCAACATCTGACTTTATTTCAGAATTATATAACGGTTCGTCACTTGGTTTCATTATTCCTTTCAAATCCTTTGAATCCAAAACCTTAGGAGATAGTAAAACAATTTCATCATCATTTAAGGCAGTAACTTCATCATCTGGAGAAAATTCTTTCTCTTGGTTCATATCTTCATTCAAATGAACATGTTTTTTCTTTTTCTTTGGTTTTTCTTTTGGTCCAGGAATTATCTTTTGAGCACAGACAACTGCAGCTGGTTTTTTATCATCACTTTCTTTTAATAAATCAGCATGTTTCATAAATCTAATTTTAATTATAGGTTGATGATCATCGGCAACGATAGGGGCTGTTTCACCTACTAAGGCAGTCTGAGAAATTATCATTTGAGAAGGTACAATAAGTTCCTCTGGTCTTTTAAAATGTTTTAGAGTTACCTGCTCTAAGTTTTCCTTAGGTAAAACTGGTTTTTGAGTCATTGCTTTTTTAAGAGTTACTTTTTCTTCAGTCCATGGTATTGATGTTTTTCTTTCAGGCTGGTCTTTTTTATCGTCAACCACAGTATCCTCGACTTCTTCAATTGTAGGACCCTGGACTTCAACATTTGACTCTTCAGTAACTTGGATATTATCCTTCTTAAATGTTTTTGTTTTCTTTCCCCATCTACTACTTTTGTCAACCACTGTTTCTTCGATTATAGTTGGCTTCGGTATTTCTTCCGGTTTTTCATCAATCTCCTTAATCTGAGGTGATTGTTCGTCCACAATTGAGTCTTCAACGAATTGCTCGATATCCTTGGTCACTCGTTTGGTTTTCTTAACCCGTTTTCCACCTTTATCAGTAACGGTTTCTTCAATTTCAGTTGTTTCCGTTAATTCTTCAGCCAGAGGAAGATCTTTAGATTCTGGTTTTTTGAAAGGTTTAAGAGTGACTTCTTCCAACTTTTCTTTCTCAAGCGGTTTCTTTTCTGTCTTGGCTTTCTTAAGAGTTACTTTTTCTTCAGTCCATGGTATGGATGTTTTTCTTTCAGGCTGGTCTTTTTTATCGTCAACCACAGTATCCTCGACTTCTTCAATTGTAGGACCCTGGTCTTCAGCATTTGACTCTTCAGTAACTTGGATATCATCCTTCTTAAATGTTTTTGTTTTCTTTCCCCATCTACTACTTTTGTCGATCACTGTTTCTTCGATTATAGTTGGCTTCGGTATTTCTTCCGGTTTTTCATCAATCTCCTTAATCTGAGGTGATTGTTCGTCCACAGTTGAGTCTTCAACGACTTGCTCGATATCCTTGGTCACTCGTTTGGTTTTCTTAACCCGTTTTCCACCTTTATCAGTAACGGTTTCCTCAATTTCAGTTGTTTCCGTTACTTCTTCAGCCAGAGGAAGATCTTTAGATTCTGGTTTTTTGAAAGGTTTAAGAGTGACTTCTTCCAACTTTTCTTTCTCAAGCGGTTTCTTTTCTGTCTTGGCTTTCTTAAGAGTTACTTTTTCTTCA
>JAIPRK010000406.1:25535-36396 GCA_025469195.1 Chaitophorus viminalis
TTCTTAACCCGTTTTCCACCTTTATCAGTAACGGTTTCCTCAATTTCAGTTGTTTCCGTTACTTCTTCAGCCAGAGGAAGATCTTTAGATTCTGGTTTTTTGAAAGGTTTAAGAGTGACTTCTTCCACCTTTTCTTTCTCAAGCGGTTTCTTTTCTGTCTTGGCTTTCTTAAGAGTTACTTTTTCTTCAGTCCATGGTATGGAAGTTTTTCTTTTAGACTGGTCTTTTTTATCGTCAACCGTAGTGTCCTCGATTTCTTCAATTGTACGACCTTGATCGTCGTCTGTCGATTTATTAATAGTTGTAGTTTTCTTTCCCCATCTAGTTATTCTCTCTAGTATTGTTTCTTCCATTTCAGGCAATAAAGGAATTTCTTCAGTTTCAGTAAAATTCACAGGTTCTTTTACCTCAGGTATTCTTTCACCGGCATTGGATTCGTCAATAATTTGATTAGTATTTGTCGTAACAGTTTGTGTTTTCTGAACTGGTTTCCAATCCTGGGTGTCTGGAATTTTAGTAGGTTCTGTTACTTCTGATAGCGGTAATGGTTTGGTTTTTGATTTTTCGAAAGGTTTTAGAATGACTTCCTCAACCTTTTCTTTTTCAATTAGTTTCTTTTTGGTGTTTGTCTTCCTCAATTTTACTTTTTCTTGAGTCCATGGAATGGATGTTTTTCTTTGAGGCTCAATCTGTGTATCCAATCTTTCCATATTTTCATTGTTTGAGAGCTCTCCAGTAGTGAATTCCGCAATAATTTGATCATCAGATATTTGAACGCTTTTTATTTTTTTGTTCCATCTATTTGTTTCTTGTATTGTGGTGTCTGGTTGTGTTGAGTCTAGTGTGTTTTTTAATTTAGCTATATCTTTAATTTCTTTTTTTTTCGTTGGTCTTAATGCCACTTCTTCTATTTTTTGTTTTTGAACAATATTTCTTTCTGTTTTTGATTTCTTAAGTGTAAGTTTTTCTGCTGCGCAAGGAATAGTTTGATTGGCTTGAACTGTGCTATCTCCAATAATAAGTGTATCTTGTCTATCTTCAGTCTTTGGAACTTGTTGTTCATCTGCAGATTTATTTAAGGAAAGAATATTTTCTTTTTTCCTGCCCCATCTATCTATTTCGACTTCTGATGTTCCCATTTCAGTGTTCTCTGGTTGCTCTAACACTACAGTGTCTTTAGTTTCTGGTTCTTTGAATGGTTTTAAACACACTTCTTCTAATTTTTCTTTGAAAATTGGTTTCTTTTCTATAACTGATTTTTTAAGAGTGACTTTTTCTTCGGTCCATGGAGTTAATATTTTCTTGTTCGGAATATCTCTTTCATCAGAAACAGGGGTGTCTTCTGTATCTACAACCAAAGTATCTTTTTCTTTCAATTGAACTGATTTATTTTTTATCCATGGTCTTGAATGAGAAATCGTTACTTCATTCAATTTGTCATTGGCTAATGTTTCTTCAATTTGATCCTGTATCAATTTTGGCTTATATTCATCGGGAACAATTTCATAATCTTCATATTGTTGGTCACCAAAATAGAATTTCTGATTGGTTTTTTGATTTTGTTGAATATTATCTTCCATTTTTGTATCTTGTTCTTTTACTTTTGGTTTATTTTCTGAAATCATTTCTTCCGTAAATAGTTTTGTTTGCTTATTGATGTTTTTTTTATTTTTGAAAATAAATTCTGTTGCTGTTACTAACGAGTCTTCTTTATGTTTTTGATCTTCTGGGTTTTCTCGTATTTTTTCTTTCTCCATTGTTCTTACTAAAACTTTGTTTAGAATGTCTTTAGCCAATGTTTTATTATTGACCTTCTTTGTATATAATTGTGATAGTTCATTGGTGACTTCACTAACTATTTCTTTCTTTTCAGTATCATTCAAATTAACAATGTTCCTTTTTTTCATTTTTTTTGCCAAAACTTGATTAATTATTTGTTTTGCTTTTTCTACGTCTACCGTGTCGATATGATTTTGAACAAGTGTAAATATTTGTTCCGTTACATATGTGTATGTGAAAGTACCTTCTTGTTTTACAGTTATGAAATCTCCAATTTCTGTTGGTTCAACAAATACATTTTCTGTAATTAAGCTTTTTGCTTCAACTGATGTTTTCCTAACATTTTCTACTACACTCCCAGTCCTCCATGGTAGCATACTATGTTTTGTTTCAAAACCTTTTTTATTATTTTTAATATTTTTTAACGATATTTGAGACTCTATTCCAGTCGTTTGCCCTATACCTTGTTTAATTGGGATACTATCCTCAACACCTTTATCGTCAAATGTACCGGTCTTACTAGTAACCCCATTTTGTCCTGTAAAAACATTATTAGTTTGCTTACATTTTAAATAAAATATAGCATGGCCGTATAGATACAATAAAAATAGTCAATTCTTAAAATAGCTTTCATTCTATGGTTTAAACAATATTCACCTCCCACAAATACTTAATGACTCATTTTATTTGTCTTACGCGGTGTCACTTGAAATTTACAACTAATTTTAAAATGTAATAATCCTTTACGTGTGGGCATGACTGCTTTATATTTTCGAGGTCATTAATAGTATTGTTTTATTATTTTATGTGTTTATATATACACAGTACAAAAGTAGTAATCATACTTTATTGTATGCATTCTTAATTTATACACTCAGAAGCATATAAATATATTCGTATTAATTTATTCTTGTACTTCTATCCGGGTAGTTTATAATTTTATATCGTCAACAGTATTTAACATATATTATACACGTATGAATTTATTTCTAAATTTTGTTATGGTCAAAATATTCATAATGTATATTAATCATATAACCTCATTCTGAGGAATAAAGCAGTGTATAGGTTTACAGTTAATAATATAAATCAAATTTAAAGAAAGTGCAGATTATTAATGATATGTAATTTTTTGTATAATTTTTTGATTCATTACCATGCAATTTTAACTGTGAAATAAATGTTTTAACATTATTTTCCCAAATAACTTTATCCACTTATCATAAAAATAATCACCATATCCTTGCTATATTGAAAGAAGTGATAAATACACAGTAATTACAATATCACAAATGGAAATGCTATTCAACACTCATTATATTATATGCCCGGTTTTAAAATGCATACAATATTTATCGACATGTATTTTTATTAATCTGATGCGTTAAGTGACGGTTTACAACTCAAAAGATGCCCTTAAAGGTTTTTAGCACGCGAAACAATGACCATTCATCGACATAATAATTGCTGTATGATTAATATTTGGCACTCGTATTGCTATTATTTTATTTTGTTTTTCACTGTTTTGTTTCTTCTTGGTAGGAGTTCAATTTTAACAGCTACACGCTGAAGGTTTCATCGACGTAACGTGCAGTGGCCCCCCAAGTGTGATGAAAGAGTTATTATTGCTAGTCAAGTAGGGGAGATGGTGCAGATGCCAACGTGCTACAACAGTGTAGTCGCGGGATTCGCTCAAAAACGTTCATGCACATACGACGTGGAAACACAGGACTAATTATTACTTACATTTGGACCCGTGAGTATTACTCTTTGAATCATTTTTTTACGGTTTATTAGAAATTCATTTTGAATCCATATTATATCGATTATGAAATGGATACATCATCTTACACGTTTAATATAATATAATGAAACAATATTGAAATTATTACGATTTATTAACTTTAGTAGTAAATAAGTAATCGACTTTCACTCAGAATAATAACAATAATATTCTTGAAACTCTACACATGCTCTATCGATTTTTTTCTTAAAAACATTACATTTAGAGTCTAATTTATTTTTTAAATCATATTTTTTAAACAACACGCAGGTAATAGTAATAATCATAAAACTAATTATATAATATTATACCGATGAAAATGACTAGTTCAACTTTTAAGTATTTTTTATATGGGAAATATTAAACATTTAAATAAGTTATACAATATATTAGATAGAAAATTAAACGAATACAATTATTATACCGATGGAGATAAATATTTCGACTGGTATGCGCGTAGGTATAGAAAATGTTCAATATTCAAATAACTTTGCGAATATAACTTATTAATATGAACACGGGAAAAACTAAATTTTCACATTATAGTAGATATTTCCTGAACTGTAATTGAGGCAAAAAAGTATTAATAATATTTGAGCGAATGCTCTTTGACAATTCGGAACAATTTGTTTCGATACGAACTCAAAAACAACAACACACGGTAACGTAACATTTTATACTAGTGCGAAACCGGTGAAAATGTTGTAATCACTTTTATATTGTATTTTATCAAGAATTTGTCAAGAACAACTTTATTATATCGTTTCAATAAATGGCGGGATTGCCGTACGTGGCTAAAATACTCGTAATATAATTTTATTAATATTATTGTGGAAAGAAATAATACTTATCGGGGATCATCAAGGCCATACAAATTATTATACATTTCGTACTGATCATACAACATAAAAAAATTAAATAAACAATACCCGTACAATAACGTGTAAAAATTATAATTCGCTAACATCCGCGGAGCAAACTATATATAGTAAAAACTAAAAACTAACATAATAACGTAAATTAATAATATACTTATAATGATACTTATAATAGGTATATGGTAATATTAAATTGTAGTGCAGAGATAAACTTGAGAGTTCCACGCAGATCGTCTAGGCTATCGGCTCCCTACTACGTCTCCCTCGACACTTTGCAAACTACGACCGAAACCATCCTACCCACCAATGATGCGATAAGCAAACGATCTAGGCCGTAACATTTTACACACGTAACGATACTAACTTGATTAAACATAACTATTTGTCCGATTTACTATTATTATAGTGAATTATAGTTTCTAAACTGAATTTCGGGCTTAACCAGTGATACAATGTAAATAAATGAACAAATACATATAATTTATACGTTGAAATGAAAATACACGCGACGGGTATGGATCGTGCGTATATAGCGAAATATCATTGTGAATCGTACTTGTAAATGAAACGATTAATGAACAATGGTAAGCAATCCAAGACGGAACAACAGACGGGTCGGTGCAGCGGCCATTGAAATTCGCATTGTTGCGTGTGGGCTAAAAGTCACGGTTTCCGTTTTGCTATTATTCATACGGGGAAAATGACAAACGCGGGTAGATTGATAATGCGGTAGGCAGGTTGTATAATAACTCATGACGACGTTTGTGAATAAATTACGAACAACCGCGCCACGCGGGTAGCAAACGGTTTCTCTCGATTAATTATTGTTATCATGACAAACACGATCATCCGTGTACGGTGGGAGGTGGGAGCACGAGGGGGTGCGCATGGTTTCAATTAACATTTTCCCCGTTTTTGGCAAATCCCCATCTGTCGGCCGATCCCTTATATGTGTACAATATATAATATACGTATATTATAATATTATTACGTTATTTCCCCGGTGCCCCGTGACCCGGTTGCCGTGTGCTGCTCCGGTGACAGGTGAACGGACGGTGGCCGCGGGCGACTAAAAATAATACCACGACGGGGAGTCGCGGCGTGCGACGGGGAGCGTAAGAGAGCGACCTGTGGTGAGAGAGAGCAGGGGAGGACCGGTAAAATATGTTCCGTTTTATGACCATATACGACGCTAAACAACAAATATGTGTCCCGAGCGTGTCCAAGACCATAATGTTGCGACCGACGTTTTGCTCGAAAGGCGTGAGCTAGGTAATGTTATTATGTATATATATACATGGTCGGTCTAAAACACTGGCAAGGACGCGCGCGCGGTTGCGAAATCATTTAACAGCGTACTACGACGGTATAACTGTACAATATAACAATAATAATAATAATAATAATAATAATCATAATAATAATAATAATAATAATAATAATAATAATAATAATAATATTTTGTGTTATGTTATATAATATACGAATCAGCTGTGGTGGTCTAATTATTGACGGTGTTTTTGTTTTCCATGTTCGCGGGCGAAGAAGATCACGGGGCACTCGACGCGGAGTACACGCATACACGTGGTGAATGTGATGCACGGGCCATACTTCCGACAGCTGTGCCGATGATCAACGTATACACTTGGTGCCGCTCAATGTAATCGCATAACATTCTAATAATAATTGTTCCTTTTTTTTTTTTTTTCCTTAAAATGTTTGTACACATAAATCGATAATAAAGCCGTAGACTTCGTTTGTGTATTGTGTTTATTTTTCCACACGGAAAAAAAATCAAGTATGATTAATATAATTATCTTATGCAAATAAAATATGTATCATTGTTATTCCATCGCACGTGCAGTTTACGTCCCAGTAGTGCGGCACGCGCACTGTCATTAATTACTGTACAGCTAGACGACGGCAGTTTCGGCGGCCCAAGGTAGCGGCTGCGGCGCGGCCAAAATATGTCTTCTGCCGATAGTAAACAATCACCAGTAAGCTTGGTCGAACCTTGAGGCCTCGGTGGCGTTTTTTTTTTCCGCGTGTATTTCTTTTCAGGGTCATAAATCATTTTTATTTTTATTTTTTCGACGCTTATCCAGCACAGTCATCGCGCGGATGCGATGTGTACACAGTCATCACCGTCCTTACGGCATTAATCAATTAGAATTACCAGAGAAATATTGCGGGCGTGTGCCAAGTAAATGAGCAAAAAAAAAATCAACACAAATGTAGTCGTGAGTTTTAATTATAAACGGCCGTCATGCGAACCGCGATCACGGAATGGAAAAAAAAACACGAGCATAATTTTTTCCCCTCAAGATGAAAAATAATAAAAAAAATCAGAAATACCGCCGTACACAATTTATGTACCAGTGAGTGTGTGTGTGTGTGTGTGTGTGTGTGTGTGTGTGTGTGTGTGCGCGCGCGCGCGCGCGTTTGCGTGTTTGATGTCTGTTTTGCCACACACATACACTATTACACATGCTGAGCACACATTCTCTCGCACTCGCACACGTGAACCGATTTCCATAAATAGTGACTCGGCGAGGGTTGTGCGCACGGCAGTTCTGAGCACCACCACAAGGTTCAGAAATAGATTGCCCTCACAATAATACCGCCGTGGATATTATTTTTCATTTATTCCCATTCTCTATCTTGGTATCGTTCCCACTCCCACACAACGTGCGTACACATGCGTCTGCCTGTCTGTCCGTCACCCTTTCCCCCCACATCCTCCCCACCGTTTCACGGTCTTTTTACGTTTTTTTCTTTTTTTTTCCCTCCGACACGTGCACACGACGCTACACACACGCTTACCCGTGTTTTTGTCCGTTCCACCGTACGACGATTACCACCGCTCGCAACACTCATAGCAGTTATGTGGTCCCAGTATATAACAATAATTATTGCTTTACAGTATTGCTTTTATATTTATACAACGCACAACACACATACACACACGTGTGTGTCAACAATCTGAGAATCTAGGAGTGTAAAAAAGGTTCTCTTGTACATGTAACAAGGGGAAAACATAAAAACATAACGAATACAAGTTGCCGATTGTCGAGTAGTTTTTTTTTTCTGAAATCCGAACAAAATGTATTTCAGCATCGTTACGCGTTGTTCATTTGGCTGTAGGTATATAATGGACGGATTATATTCTTGGACTACGACAATCGGACCAATTCCGTACGTTGACGTATCAATTTAATACAATTAGCATACATGTATCTCGGAAAAATATTCTGTACTATTTATTCTCAGCGACTAGGATTTTTGTTGTGGGCGTTATAACCGCTGACGATCGTTTCGTTTTTATTTTTAATTTTTTTTTCTTTGCATTAAAAATACACTAATATTAGTCATTATACAAAACAAAAGTATGTAACATTAATAAGTAAGTCTCATTTTTAACCTACCGAACTGATTTCGTGTACGCCATCCCGCCAACGGTTTTTTTATTTTGTTTTTAGACAATTCGTAATACATCTTATTTCACGTAAAACTATTTGTACTCGCAGACGAAATGGACATAAACCAAAAAATTTTGTTATGTAAAATATTAATATTTTAACCCAACTCTGTATAGTATAAATATACGAATGGCGATTTTCTGGTTGCAAATCTGTGATTTGTATTAGATATTAAGAGCCAACGTAAATATTCGTGACATATTTATTCGACGCCTGGGACAGAAATAGATAATATATAATATGTTATATTATAATGAATAATAAATGAGATTTCAGTAGTAATTGTTTTGTAATTAATCAGTTTTGCAACCAAATATTTTGATGGTTATTATAACGATGGTCTACCAACGTTCCTTATAGACTAAATTATTACAGGATACATAATTACTTGGTTCAATAAACGTTTATTAAATATAATAATGTAATGTTTGTTAATACAATTTTATAATCGCACCAGCTTAAATAATTTAATAAATATATAATAATATGAATACATAAAACAAAATAAAATTCTGGTTAAAAATGAAAAATACATTTTGATAACAATAACTATATTATATGGCGGTATGAGCCACATAAAATAAATAGAACAAAATTTCTTGCAGCACACTAATATAGTATAAATTAAAATTAATAAATAATAATGAGAAATAAGTTGTATGGCACTTGATAAGTATTCATGGGTTAAACATAACTTATATGACAACTATAATAAGCTATGCGAATTCGTCAATTTCATAATCGGCATTATTTTAATAATAAGTGTAGCAACTTAAATATTAACGGCTCGATTAAATAAATATTAATAAAAATAAAAATAAAAAAAAGAGACCTAAAGCTTAATATATTTTTTCTCTCGGGGAAAACTGTTCTTATATTATTATTTGAAAGCACAGGTAGCATTTCCATATGTGACTTATAGATATTATATTTTAATTTTAATAACGATACAGTATATGTATATATTTTGTATAATATATTATATAAGTACTAATAAATATGTACCTATATAGTATATTATATATGAATGTACTTAATATATTATATACTGCACACAAATATGTTTTCTTTTAATAACTTAATCGTGATTATTTCTTACTTTTCACCGTAAGTTTGGCCGACGTTTCTACTTGTCCAGCGCTATTTGTGGCGCGGCACGTGAAGATGCCGGAATCTTCTTCGTAAGTAGATGTTATCAAGAGCACGGCCAAGTTTCCTTCATATAACATCTGCAATCACACAGATAATACGTGTGGATAAGTAAAAATGTTTAAATAATGGAAAACGGTATCTTATCCTAATTAACTACGAAATAAATCCTTGTTTATATAACTACAGTATATGTGTCATAATGATATCTTATACGTTTGAGTATGTTTATGAATGGATGTTATTTTTTTCATCTCGCAACACTATAATAATATACATTTTAGAACTGGGACCGAATAAAATATTTAAAGTGTTGAAGTACTAGGTATTCATTCGAATATCACATATTTTTTCGATCGAACTAAGAAGTTTTCATGTTAAATCTTATTCAATAAATAAAATCAGTTTTTAACATACAATATTGAATTATAGTTTCAGAGATAGAATGAAGTAGAAAAGCTAGTATAAAGATCATAATATAATATACGTATAGTATGTAGTATATCACATACAATCACAGCAATTCCTAATAGTATAGAGTATAGACTGTAGTGAATATCTAGAAATCTAAAATCTAAATACCTAGATATCTTTTTTCATCTACTTTACTGTAAAAAATGATTCGGTATAAGAACATTCATTATTATAATACATTAACTGAACTAATTATTACAATGATTTTATTCCTTATTAATAACTAACGCCGATGCCATATGATAATAATAATAACCTAATGAAAAACAAATTATAATATTTATGTTGATACTTAAAAGTTTTATAATGAAAACAATTTGTATTAATAAGTTTCTGGAATTTTATATAATATAAAATAACAATTTTTATAGTTAATTAAGCTATTTATTCAATGAAATTTCTTTTAACTCAGACACATCGATTTTAATGGGAAAAATAGAATGAATTTTTTGTTGAAGTACTTATTAATAATGCTAGTAACCTTTTTTAGATTGCTTGAGAGTTAAAACAAAATCTAATTGTATATGTCCTATGTGTACGCGCAGCCGTAACATATTTTTGGATTATGTAGAACTTTTATCCAATAAATGAAAAGTTGTACAAAATTTATATTCATGATACGATATTAAAAAGAAAAACTTGATTTTAAGGAAAATTTTGATAAAATAAATATATTTCTCATCCATTACGTAATCGCAACTTTACCGATAATTCGACTATCAAACTTCATAGGTTTACTCATAGAATATTTGTAAATAAAAAATAAATATTTTTAAAGAGAGAAAATTTTTTTTTTTTTTACATTCTTTATGATTTAAGTTAAAGATAAAAATAAACTGGTGAAATTTAAAATTGAACCTTGTAGACATGACTACAATGACATAAGTATAGAAATATACTACTATATATTACGCATAAAAAATATTTTCTACAAGATATACCAAAGTAAATGAAGTTTGACTAACATTTTACACCACTGCAAATGCATGTGAACATATTGTTTATCTGAAACTTTCCACGAGTAATACCAAAAGAGTACCTATATTATATTATATTATTATTATATTATTATATCTACTACAGCTATCGTATTCATTTAACACTTAGGTTCTGCAAGACACAATAGTAGCATTTTCTTAATGGTATTAGATTCTGAACGGAATGATGGAATCAATTGGTTTTACAATTGGTTTTGCATTAAAATTCAATTTAAATATAAAATACTATATTATTATATACACATTTTAGACAAACATATTAACTCCGTTCAGAATCGTTATTCGTATACAATGATATCTATCATTGCATTCAAATTTAAC
>JAIPRK010000406.1:36496-117186 GCA_025469195.1 Chaitophorus viminalis
TTTAGACAAACATATTAACTCCGTTCAGAATCGTTATTCGTATACAATGATATCTATCATTGCATTCAAATTTAACAAATCCATTGTAATAATGACCTATCCTATAAACGAGGTACACTCCACCCCCCAACTGTACAGCAAAGCGAGGCCCACCCGTTCTTTTTTTTTTATCTACAATTTACTGAAAACCTTAATAATTTTAACTCACCTTAAAATCTGGAGTTTGCGGGATGAGTATTCCTTCTCTGAACCATTGCACGGACGGTGTCGGCTGACCCGATACCTGCGTACGGAACTGAGCCGAGTTTCCTTCGGGAACGATCACGTCACTCATCTGACTCAGTGTGGGCGCTACATCTTGATTTTCGGGAACTGAAATGCGCAAACGAGTACACAATTAGTTTAATACATTTCATTCGAACGTCAACGGAACGTCCCGAGTAGATAACTTACCGATGACTTTCAAATTGGCCGACAACACTGCCTGTCCACCGGCGTTCGACACGAGACATTTGTACGTGCCTTCATCTTCCGGAAACACCTCAGATATATGCAGCGATACGGATTCTCCATCTTGCGCCATGCGGAAATATTTCGACGGTTTAATCACTTTGTCGCCCTTTTGCCATTTCACGGTTATTGCTGCGGAACACCCGGAATAGGGTTAATAACGTTGTACAATTTATCTACACAACTCCCCAACCGGGGCCGTCCTAGACTTACGTGGTTTTCCAGAAATCTTGCAGCTGAACGTCACCGGCTGCCCCTCGTGGATCACTTGCCCGGACAACGGTTGAGTGATCGTCGGTGCCTGTTCGTTACCACTGGGCTTCGATTTGGGCTTATCCTTTTGTTCCAATGGTTGCACCACTAACGGAGCTTCGCACCTCGCTTCGCCAGAATTGTTGATGGCCACGCACTCATACTTGCCGCTGTCCTCGGCAATCGTTTCGATGATCAACAACGTATACTGGTTGTCCTCGTCCACGGTCTTGTACCGGATGTCTTGCGTAATTTTCTTTCCGTTCTGCGCAATTGTAATTCGTTGTGTTAAGAACACGCGTAATACCGTGATAAAACACTCCTCGTATCGTGAACAATATTTACCTTGAGCCAGTACACGTCCAGCGGTTTGTTGGCGCTGATCTTCACGTCAAATCTGGCCAGTTGACCGGCTTTCACGACAGAACCCTGCATTGTGGTGAGAAAACTCGGCGGACCGGGTCCTTTTCTGCCGGCCTGTTTGCGCTCTTCGACAAGAAGATTGGCACTGCACTTCGCCTTGCCACCTCGGTTCTCCGCGATTGCCGCAAATACACCCGAGTCTTCCATGAATACCTAACGCATAATACAATACATAACAACATTGTTCTCACCATATCTGACTGTTATGCGCTATGATTATTACTTGTCTAATGACTAAGATCGACTTTGTACTGAATGTGTGTATTTGGAAATCCGGTGAATTTTGGATCAAGAAGTCTTCTCTGTACCATTTAATTGTCGGTATCGGTTCACCATCGAACTCGACCTCGAAACGAGCTTGGTCCTGTTCAAACGCTCGGTAAGGCTGAATTTTTTTTGTAAATATTGGCGGTTTAGACGGTTCCTGGACAAAAACAAACAATAATAAAACACGTGAATATGCACAGCGTTTATGCATGGCGCTCAAACATAAGTATTACTTACAACTTTTCCTTGGACAACTCTTTCTTGATTTTTTTGTGTATGTTCCATTTCAGTAGTTTCGGTGGCAGTTATTTTTCTGTGTATTTCTTTATTGCCTTGTACCTGTGCAAAATATATTATAATAGGAACATCACAAATCAATTAATTTCCGATCCAAATCTCTCTATCGTCGATACTCACTTCTTTTTGAGTTTGTTGTTGCTTTGCAACGTGAATTTCTTTTCCATGTACTGAAGATTCCGAGGGGTCCGGTATTGGTTGATTTTGTTCAACTCGAGATTTCAATATTTTAGTTGTTTGCCAAGGCATTAATTGTTCTTGTTTGTCTTTTGCTCTGGAAATTTAATTTAACAATAAATTATGTTCAAATAAATCAAGGTAAAATATATTATTTAATAATTTAGAGATGTTCTCCAATGCAAGTATTAAATTTATTTCTTGTATATTTTGTATAATTTTTTAGGAGTGAATTATAATCAAATACTTAAGTATATACGTACAATGATTCTTCGTAATTCGAAGCCATAGACTTAGATGTACTCTTCAATTTTTCACCAGCTAACGATATTTGATGAGAAGCTTCTCGGTTCCTTGCTTCTTTTATTACTTGATTGCCTTCCAACTAAATCAATAAACAAGTTTATTAATTATTTGATAAATAAATTTAAAATGTTAGTTGATTATCATGAATGTACAGTTTTATGGATAATAGAAATTAACGTCTAAGCTCTAAATTAATATTGTTAACTTGTCACTAATACTGAATAATATGAGATTTCCTTACTTTACTCAATTTACTGTAATAATCTTCATTTTTCTTTTGTCGAACAGTCTCCGTCCATTCTGGTTGTTCTTTCGATACTTGTTTATGTTTCATGTGTTCCCCGACTGCTGATATAACCATACCACTATAATCGGGTTGCTGAGTGGTTGATGATCTTTCCGTAAACACTTTTTCAAGCTCATTCTCTTGGAGATCTCTTTGGTATTGCACCAAATCACTGTCATACCACGCTAAGACATGATTTTCAATCAACATACTTTGTTAAAAAATTATAAAATGATATAAATGAATGGGTCGTTCGTGCATTAATTTAAATGAATAGGTATTCAGTAATTAAATTATACATAATCACTTGATTAAAAAACTAACTATAAAGCAATACCGCATACAACTATTACCATGTTAAGTATATAATCTTTTGAAATAACTAATAATTTAATATTATAAAGGTTTTTTCTTTTCTAAACACATGATTAATAAATATTACATATCGTTGATTGGTACAGTTAGCATAATGCGTTTTAATATTGGATGGTATATTAAATGAAAAATACAACACAGTACCTGATTGAGTACTCCAAACACAATAGAGCTGCAGACAGTTAGTAGAAGCTACGAAGAATTCTTCTTGACAAGCCAATTTACCATGTTAGCAAAGCCATATAAAATAGGACGTAAAGGATAATATTGGAGGAGGAAATGTATTTTTGAGTTCTGTGTTGTGAATGCGTGTGGAGATATGTTTTTTTATTATAACTACATATTTGAATCAATTATTAAATATTATAAATAGCATTATTGATCTTTAAGAATTGCACGATGCACAATTAGCCTACTTGAAGCCTAGTTAGCCATAGGCACTTAATAAAATATGATAATGTTATTAATGATGTTCATATAATGATTTGAATCGCTTTCCATGGCAATTTTATGAAACGAATCGTAAAATATATACTTACGTCTCGGTGAGTTCTTCAATACTCCTCTATAATCGTCACGCCTTGAACTCACGGTCAGCATTGTCTCCACGCGAGTTTCTCCGCACACGTTTCTAGCGATAACTTCTACTTTACCGTGATCGTATTGTCTCGTTTTCGGTATATCAAGATGCCACATTCCGTCGTAGTTTAATTTATACCGCATTCCCTACAATAACGAACCAGATATTTAATAACGTGGTAATCATATTTTATTTTAAATACCTACGTTAACTACGGTGTTGCCATTGACCAACCACATTACCCTCGGTCTCGGGAAACCAGTGACTCTACAACAGAACCTAGCCCATTCGCCTTCACACACGGTGACAGGTTCCGGTTTGCTAACAAACTGCGGTGGTTCTCTGCGTGATTCTTCTTCCTCTTTAATTTCAGGTGTCCTAAACATTATTAGCATGAAATAATGGTAAAAATCAACTGTTATCCAACGTTATTCTAAATAAATATACTTACACTTGCCACGATGCTTCCATTTCTCTTATTTTTTCAATACTCTTCATTCCCTTAGGAAGTTGAGAGTCGTAAATAATACCAGGTTTACCAGATGTTTTAATAGTAGCTCTCGTTTCATCTTGGCCGTACAGGTTAGTAGCCCTACAAACATATTCACCGCTATCTTCTGGATAAATCCAACCGAAATTCATGGCAACGTATCCAAAATCATAAATGGGATTGAATCGATTCTCTGTGGGATTATTATAATATGATCATTAAAACGGCAATACTTTTTCATTATAAATAGATAATAATATTATGGAAACATACTATGTCTTAATGGTTTGCCATTTAGGAACCATTCAACTTTCATATTAGGATCACCAACTGGAGCCAATTGGCATTCGAATTTCGTAGATTCCATTTCGACCAATGTTAATTGATCCTGAATTTGAGTGACAAACCTGAAAAATAAATCCAATTTTAGACATAGTAATATAATAATAATAATAACAACAAACCAAACATTTACCTTGGCGGTTGATTTTTCTCAGGTTCATACAAGTCATCTTCAGTCAAATGAATCTCAGATGTGTATTTTTTAATAGCTGCTTCCATTTGAGTTAATGCTTCTGACTTCTTCATGCCTTTCGGTACTTGATTTTGAAGTAAAATTGTTGGAAGCTCTGTAAAATAATATTATTACAGGTTATATCTCGTACATGGAACAAATAAATATCGACGTACGTTTGCAGGTGACCATAGCTTTAGTAACCGCTTCACCGTTATTATTAACAGCTCTACAAATGTATTCTCCCGAGTCTTCAGCATACATAGACAATATGTCCAAGGACACGAAACCCAAATCGAATAAAGCCTTGTACCTATGTCCCGAAGGTAAAGGTTTTCCATTTCTATACCACTCAACTCTGAGTTTGGGATCATTTTTAGGCTCTACTCTAGTTTCGAAGTGTACTGAACTTGCTTCTTCCACTGTTGCGGATTCGATCTACAAATATAAAAAAATTATTAACCACTCATTTTAAACAAAACTATTATACTATCAAAAATATACAATACTAAGTTTTTAAACATTTTACTTATTCAGAAACAACTGCAAATCTATAATTATTATTACCTGAGACAAAAATCGAGGTGGTAATGCTTCGATTTCGTCTTTAATTTCTTTATCTTGAATTGGTCCTTGTTCTAACGCCTTCAATTTTTCTCCACTCATTCCTTCCGGCAACTGTGATTCCAAAATAACGTTTTGTTTAGCAGTGCACGTCAATTTTGCTTTTGTAAAGGCAGTGCCCCATTTGTTTGTTGCTCGGCATATATATTCTCCGGAATCTCGAGAGTAAACATAATCCATATCCAAAGATATGAATCCAAAGTCATTTATCACATGTACACGTGAACCAGTAGCGAATGGTAAACCATTGAAAAACCAATCGATTCGTAATGTTGGATCATTAACAGGTTCCACTCTACATTCAAAATGAACAGATTTGGCTTCTTGAACATCCAATGCATCCTAAAAATTAAAAATTATTATTTTACATCCCCAAATATAAATAATGGGCTAAAAAAAAAAATCCACCTTTAATTCGATGGTAAATTTAGGAGGATTTGGTTTCTCATCATCAGGTAATATTTCTTCTTTCTTGTACAAATTCTCTTCAAGCTTTTGAATACTTTCTGTACCCTTTCTAAATTTGTTTGGCAATTGAGGTTCTAAGACAATACCTTGCCGGCCTTTCACTTGCAATTTACATGTGACGGTTGCTTCTCCGTGTTTGTTAGTTGCCTGAAAAAAAAATAATTATTCTAAATAAACGTGAGTAGTAACATAAATAAACAATTGTTTAATTATTTAAATCAAAATTTTAAATTTTGATGTTCAACTTAAGTATTTTTAAACTTAATTATATAAATATATAAAATAATATCTAATAAAAAATTTAATAATAAGGACAATAACCTACACCATATCAAATATTCAATTTGAAAATTTAAAATATTTATTTAATAATTAGAGAAAATAACGAATCCTTACCTTACAAGTGTACAGACCAGAATCCCTAATATAAACCCCAGCTACTTCAAGAATAACGAATCCAAAATCATTGATTGTTTTTATGCGTGATCCAGCTGATAATACTTTGCCATTATGGAACCAAGTTACTACCATACTCGCATCATTCGATGGTATAAGTCTGCATTCAAAATGAGCCAATGAATTTTCTGATAGACTAAGATCTGCTGGAGTCGTGATAAACTCTGGTGCTTTTCCCAATTCGTCTTCAGTTTCAATGGTTGCCCTTGATTGTCCAAGACCTTCAAGTTCTGCGATTTTGTCGATAGTATTTTCCATGCCTTTTGGAAGCTGAGATTCAATAATTATGCTTCTCTTTCCTTGGACTTTCATACTGGCTGTGGTTACAGCTTCGCCATAATGATTGGAAGCTCGGCACGAATAGTCACCAGAATCTTCCGGGTATACGGGGGATATTTCCAATATGACAAAACCGAATTCACAGAAAGTCCGGAATCTTGACCCAGCTTTTAACGGTTTTCCGTTCCAGAACCATTCCACCTGATAAAATACGAACATTTTGTTACAAATATTTCTGTAAAACTTAATAATATTATATTGTTTACTTTCAAGTTGGGATCATCAATAGGTGTTAAGCGACCTTCGAAATGAGCACTTTCACCTTCACGTAAACTGTCAATATTTGATAAAGGTTCCGTGAATATTGGAGCTTGACGATTTTCTACGGATACTTTTTCATCTCGAGCTCTCATAGTTAAATCTTCAAGCGTTTGTATTTTTTCCAAACCTCCTTCCATTCCTCGAGGAAGTTGGGAATCTAAGATCAAATTGGTTTTAGATGTACAACGAAGATTTGCTTTTGTGGTATCAGTTCCCGCTTTATTATAAGCTCTGCACTCGTATACTCCCGAGTTTTCTTCGTAACAATACAAGATATCCAATATCACTATGCCAAAATCGTGGAACGTCCTAAACCGATGGCCATGCTGTAGCTTTTCTCCGTTGAAATACCATTCAATCTAAAATTAAAAATTTAATAGTAGATATTAAAGAAAGGTAAGAATTCATTTTAAAAGCTTTAACTTACAACAAGATTTGGATCGTTCACTGGTGTAACGCGAGCTTCAAAGTGAGCACTTTGGCCTTCTTTCAAATTTGTTATGTCAACCAATTGACTAGTGAATTTGGGAGCTTCTGATACTGGACTAGAAAGAACTCCAACTTGCTGCCCTGTAGCGTTTTCTAGTTCACGAATTCTAGCCAAGGAAGTAGGCTGCAATGAGTCTAAATAGACTCCTCCTTTTCCCGAATATTGGATGGTTGCCCTAGTTATATCTTCACCATACCTAAACCGTAGAAACATTGTTAATCTCTAGCAAAATATTTTCATTTATTATCAACATACTTGTTGCTTGCTTTGCACACGTATTCTCCAGAATCATGGTTTTGTATGTAAGCTATGTCCATTACGACAAAGCCAAAATCGCTGATCATTTTTACGCGGTTTTTATGTAGTAACGGTTTACCATTGTGGAACCACTCTACCTTTAGATCAGGGTCATTAACAGGAATTAATGTGCATTCAAAATGCGCAGAGTCTCCGTCTTTTATGCCAACAAGACTCTGAATTTGAGAAGTGAATTTTGGTTTTTGACCTGTTATCCTTTCAACGCATTCTAGGGTGACACTAGATTCCGCAGACCCGTAATCATTTGTCGCCTTGCACGTGTAAGTTCCAGTATCAGATATTTTAGTACCAAGAATTTCGAGTACCACCATTCCAAATGCATAGATTGTACGGATGCGGTGACCTAAATAATTTTCAATTAAAAACACAGTAAATAATCACTAAACGTTTCACGCAAATCAATTAACTCACTAGCTTCAATGACTTGACCATTATAGAACCACTCTACAATCATTTTCTGATCACCAATAGGTGTTAAAGAAGCTTCATAATGCGCAATCTCACCTTCGCTCAAAAATCCAAGATCTTTGAACTATTAAAAACAAAAAAAAACCACAAAATACTCATGTAAAATAGAAATTATGATAATTATTTTTTAAGTTACTTGTGATGTAAAGACTGGCGCATGTCCAGTTTCCATTTCAGTTACTCCTTGTTTCTGTTTTTGTAAAGATTCTTCTAAACTTTGGATTTTTTCCAAACCTTCTTCTCCTTTAGGATGTTGAGTATGCTCAATCAAACCTTTATTGCTACTGCAATATACCGTTGTTGATGTATATGTTTCTCCAGAATGATTGTAGGCCTTACAAGTGTATACTCCTTGATCTCGATCATAAACATCGGATAAATCCAATGAAATAAAGCCAAAGTCATTGTTTGTTTTAAAGCGTGAACCTATAAAAACAAATAAAAATCACTAATATTAATATACTGATATTATAACATAATTATTAGAGGTATTTTTGATGTAATATTACCTAAATCGAGAACTTTTCCATTGAAGTACCATTCAATCTTTAAATTGGGATCATTCTTAGGTTCAACTTGTGCCTCCAAGTGCAATGGTTTACTTTCAGCTAGTATGAACTCTGGTTCCAGGGGTACAATGAAAATTGGTTTAGGGAAAGTCGCTTCAGGTAAAGATGTTTGACGTTGATATTTAGAAGCGAGATTATCTTCGACTTTTTGTACTTGTTCCAATCCAGTTTTACCTTGAGGGTGTTGTGTGTCTAAATGTATGCCTTGAAGACCTTAAAAAAAATCTCGAACTCGTAAAATGCTCATTTGAAAATATGTAAGTTAATTAATATTATTACCTGTACATTTTAAGGTACCGGTAGTTACCGCTTGTCCTTTACTATTAGTAGCTCTACATGTATATATTCCAGAATCTTCTGAGTATGCATGATGTAAGTCTAATGTTACGAATCCGAAATCATACGCTGACTTGAATCTCGAAGCACTGTGGAGTGGTTTTCCATTTACGAACCAATCTATCAATTTAACACAAAGTTAAGTATTGAACGTATTTTAATATTGTATATCGTAATTTAAATTTAAAGTACCAATTTTCAAGGTTGGATCTTTGGAAGGTTCTACTTGACATTCAAAATGAACGTCGCTTCCTTCTTTACATTCCCAGTTATTAAGATGAGATATGAAGACGGGGCTTTCAAAAACAGGTTCTGGGCCTTCAGCTTGTCCGGCATGTGGTTTTTCTAAGTCTTCAATTTTGGAAAGGGATTCTGGATGCAAAGTATTATTCAGTAACCAATGGCTATCCGATATTTTGAGAGTACAAGTTGAAACAGCTTCACCCAAAAGATTTGTAGCTTTACATGTATAGATAGCCGAATCGTCGGGTCTCAAACTGTTTATTGCCAGTGTCACCAAACCAAAATCAAATGTACTACGAATCCTTGAACCTAAAATTTTAAAATTAAACAAAATATTTAACAAATATTGTAATGAAATGTTGTAAGATATTCAATCATATAAAACTTTCAAAAGAGCAATTAATTTGAAAAATAAAATCACTATTGACTAACGGTCAATTTAGAAATTATTTTAATTTAATTTTGTACGGCATTTAATAGTTAATAAACTAATATTTAGTTATAATTTATAGATAACTTATACATATTTACCAGTGGTTAACGTGATTCCGTTCTTGAACCATTCTATCCGAAGATTAGGGTCTGCTCTGGGTTCTACTTGAGCTTCCAAATGAACATGCTGACCTTCAGATAAACGATCTTGATTTTGCAAATGTGTAGTAAAAACTGGTGCTTGTTGTGGTCTTGTATCGATGAACATTTCCGGAACTCTGTTCATCTCGGCTTCTTTGAGCTGAATTTTTTCCCAAGCGTCAGGTTGTAATGGTTCGTGAACAATTGACGAACGGTCTAAAATGATAAATAAGAATAATTAATATCGTAAAAATTTTAAAAAAAAAATGTGTGTACTGTATACGTTTTATTTTCATTGAAGTGGACGAAACAGCTTCTCCAGCTCTATTAATTGCTTTGCATGTATATACACCAGAATCTTCTGATACAGTAGAGCTTATATCCAATGTCACAAAACCGAAATCATTTGTTACGTGAAACCTGGAACCTATTTTAATATATTACAATAAAATGTATAATTATTAAATACATTTAAAACAATTGGCTTATTCTTGTATCATTAATCAAAAAAAAAAATAACAAGTTAATAAACTTACCCATTTTCAATTCGACGCCGTTAACATACCACTCAAAACGTAATGTTGGATCACCAACGGGTACAACTCTACACTCAAAATGAGCATGTTGACCTTCAATAAGTTCCGAAGGACCTGTGAGGAGTTGTGTGAAAATTGGCTTCTCAAAAGACCTTTCTGTCTCTTCTCTCTTTAATGGTTCTTGACCACGTTCTAATTCGACTATTTTTTTGAGACCTTCTGGATGTTGACTCTCTAACTGAATATCAGCTTTTGCTAATTATAAAAACAGTTTTATTTAATATAATCAGCATTTAAAACTTAAAATAATTACAATTACAATTTTTTTGTAATCAATTATTAAAACCATTAATGTGGTAACTTACTTCTCACTTTCATAGAAGCTGTTGTCACAGCTTCTCCAAGAACATTTGTAGCCTTGCAACTGTACACTCCGTTATCTTCATCTCTTACATGAGAAATGTCTAGAGATATATAGCCGAAATCATATGTTTTTGTAATTCTCGAACCTAAAATAAAATATTTGCCAAAAATTCAATAATGTATAAATTTCACATTTATTTATAGTTATACACCATACTTGTTTCTAGTGGTTTCTCATTTCTAAACCATTCAACAGTCATCGATGAATCACCAATAGGTATAAGACGGCATTCAAAATGAGCTGTTTGGCCTTCGTTAATACTGTCTACATTTTGTAATGGTTGCGTGAACATTGGTCTTTGTTTTGATATGGGTTCAGCATAGTCTGCACGTTTGAAAGGTACAGCCATTTCTAGTTCTTTTATTTTTTCTAAACCTTCAGGTCTTTGCGAATCAAGAATAATACTTCCAGCTCCTGAAATACATAATATTTAACACTGGTGTGGAAATTTCTTAAGAGATAATAATCACCTTGAACGGTTAAATTAATATTCGAAGTAGCTTGACCCAAGTCGTTGGTTGCTTTAACTGTATATTTTCCAGCATCTTCAGGAACAACATGGCCAATGTCCAAGGATATATAACCAAAGTCGTATGTTGTATGGAAACGAGAAGCAGATCCAAGTGGTTTGTCATTGTGGAAGAACTCAACTTTCAATTTAGAATCGTGCACGGGTTTAACTTGGCACTCAAAGTGGGCTGTTTTTCCTTCAGCTACCTCAGTAGTACCCTGTTAGGCGGTAACAATTGTAATATTAAAATTCGTTAATATCACTGGTTAACAAAAACTTACCCAAAGTTCCGTCAATGTTGGCGCCGTCGGTGTAGGCTCGTCTATTTCAAGTTTTGCTGGACGTCCTTGCGATTCGAGTTCTCTGATTTTCTCCAAACCATCAGGATGTTGAGTTTCCAAATAGATACTTCTACGAGCTAAAATATAAAATAAAGATAAAATACTGTGCACAATATAATGAAAATAAAATATTTATAAAATAAAGAGACTTACATGCAACATTAATTTGACAAGTGTTTACTGCTTCTCCCTTTTTGTTAGTCGCTTTGCACATGTAAGTGCCAGAATCTTCAGGGTAAGCATATAGAATGTCCAGAGCAACGTATCCAAAATCATGTGTAGTCTTAAAACGATGACCTGTTTTGATTGCTACTCCGTTAACGAACCATTCAATTTTCAAATCAGCATCATTGATTGGTTCAATTCGGGTTTCTAAATGAGCATGTTCTCCTTCTTTCACTAACTCAAGACTGAACAAAACAACAATTGAATTGGCATGATATATAAATCAATAAAACGGTTTGTAATCATATTTTTTTTATTACTGCTTACCTATTAAGCGGTGTTAGGAAAACTGGTTTTTGTAGTTCAGCTTCAGCCTCTCTAGCCATAGGTCTTTCGTACGCTTCTAATTCTTTGATCTTTTTTAACCTATCTTCATCTAATGTGTCCAATTGTAGACCGGCTCTCGCTGTATGTGTAAAAATAAGTATATAGTATTTCCTTCACAATATTTAATTTATAAAATAACTTACAATCCACTGTAACTATACAAGTAGTGACTGCTTCTCCAGCTGCGTTTTTGGCTTTGCACATGTAAGTACCTGAATCTTCAGGATATGCGTAGAGCACATCCAAAGCAACGAATCCAAAATCGTAAGTAGTCTTAAACCTATGACCTTGAGGAATTGGTATTCCGTTTCGGTACCACTCTACTTTCATGGTCGGATCATTTATTGGAATCAATGTAGCTTCAAGATGAACACTGCGTCCTTCTGGTAAGTGTTCTACATTCTTCAAAGGTCGTCCAAATTGAGGTTTTTCTGTCATGAGAACATCTTCAGCTTGTGCTCTCTTAAACCTAGAGTCGTCTTCTAAGTACTGTATTTTATTCAATGCACCTTGGTGTTGAGTCTCGCTGATGATCGAGGCTCGTGATTGAACTCCTAACTTAACGGAAGACTCGGCTCTACCAAGTTTATTACTTGCTCTACAAGTATATTCGCCAGAATCTTCTGGCAAAGCAGATAAAACGTCAAGCGATGCAAAACCAAAATCATAAGTTGTTCTAAACCTATGTCCTGTCTGTAATGGTTTACCATTGTGTAACCATTCTAATTTTAATGTGTGGTCGGGATAAGGCTCAATACGACATTCATAATGGGCGCTTTGACCTTCAATTAGATTTTCAGTTCCATTTAATGGGACAATAAACTTTGGAGCTTCAGTAACTTCCACTTCTTTTTCTTCAACCCGCTTGTACCGGCTAGAATCTTCGAGCTGTCTTAACTTGTCTAATGCAGCTTCATGTTGACTTTCAAGCTGCAGAGAAGCTTTAGCTAAAAATAATATTAATTATTTTATCATATGTTTTTAACATAGCATATAATTGACATTTAAGAAAAATGTCTCACATTGTACGTTAAGTGAAGCTGATGTCACTGCTTCCCCTAATTCATTAATTGCTCTGCATGTGTAAGTACCCGAATCCTCAGGATAAACATATTTAAGATTAAGAGCAACGTAACCAAAGTCATGCATTGTTGATACACGGTTGGCTAAAAATAATTATTTTTTAATACAATTATAAATTATGTTGATCAATCATACAATTTAGTTAATAAATTATAGCTGTATATAACTTACACGCTTGAATAGGGATTCCATTTCGTAACCATTCCACTTTTAATTTATCATCACCAACTGGAATCAGTCGTGCTTCAAAGTGAGCTGCTTGACTTTCGATCGTTGTAATATCTCTCATTGGCTGTGTAAACACTGGAGCTTGTGTCACAGTATCCTCTATAATTGACTGGCGTTGATAACGGTTTGCGTTTTCAAGCTGAGCTAATCGACCTAATGCGTCTTCGTGTTGAGATTCCAAATAAATTGACTGTCTCGCTATAATCAATAGGTGATTAAATAATTTTTTGAACACAAATATTCGAATGTACATTAAAATATAATATTATTGATTCAAAAACTTACAGTGAACGTTAAGATTTCCTGATGTAATAGATTGGCCTAACCAATTAGTTGCGCGACACGTGTATGTACCAGAATCTTCGGGCAAACATTGAAGTATATCCAATGCAACAAATCCAAAGTTATTGGTTTCAGTAAATCGAGATCCAAATTTGATTGGAACATTATTATGGAACCATTCTACTTTCATGGTATTATCCGACACAGGGATTAATCTGCATTCGAAATGAGCGCGTTGCCCTTCTTTGATATCACAATGTTTCAATGAAGTAGTGAAAATTGGGGCCTGTGTAGTAGTTTCTTCTACGTCTTCCCTTCGATTGTACCTTGTTTTTTCTTCAAGATACTGAATTTGTTCAAGTCCCATTTCGTTTTGAGTTTCTGTTATGATAGCCGATGAGCCTGTGAAAATTAAATAAAATTACATATTTCAATTACGGTACAATCGTTTTGTTTATGTTTTAGTATAGTATAGTAAAATTATTTACTTCTACAAGTAAGGTGGCAATTAGTTTCGTCGACACCGAGCAAATTAATGGCACGACACGTATAAGTTCCAGTATCTTCTTCGATGACGTCTATGATGTCTAGAGCTACATATCCAAAATCATGGATAGGCCTAAAGCGATGACCTATTGAAATGTAAAAAAAACCAAGTTAAGTAAGTTTAGATTTTTTTGTCAATCCGACGAAATTTTACCAATTATAATTGGTTTTCCGTTTTTGAACCATTCGACTTTCAGGTTAGAATCTGTAACTGGTTCTAATTTGCATTCAAAGTGAGCGTGTTGTCCTTCTTTTAAATTTTCCACGTTCTTTGGTTTAGTCAAAAAACGAGGTTTTATTTTCACGACTTCTTCTACCATTTCAGCTTTCTTGTACCGAGCCGAATCCTCTAGGTATTGTATTTTTTCTAAGCCATGTGGATGTTGAGAATCCAAAATTAGATCCTTTTTAGCAATCACTTTGACAGAGCTGGAAGTAACGGCTTCACCCATTTCGTTTCTAGCTTGGCACGTGTACACACCGGAGTCTTCAGGATACACGCTTAATAAATCAAGTGCTACATAATCGAAATCATATGCTGGACGGAATCTATGTCCAATTTTCACGGGATGTCCGTTTACAAGCCAATCTATTTTCATTGTCGAATCTCCAACAGGTTTCAACCTGCATTCCAGATGTACGTTTGTACCTTCTGACGTTTGTATATTGTGCAATGGTTTTGTGAACTGGGGTGCTTGCATGATACTTTCTTCGTCTATCGTCATTTTTTGGTATCTTGAAGCATCTTCCAACATTTGTATTTGCTCCAACGCGTATTCATTTTGACTTTCGGTTAGAATGCCTGATCGGCTTATAACCTAAAATGGCAAAAAAAAATACCGTCAGAAAAAGTTACAAATAACAATACTACATTGTTAACTCTTACGTTGACGCAAGCTGACGTATGAGCTGAACCTAAATGGTTCGTTGCTCTGACTGTGTATTCTCCAGAGTCGATGGACGTTACGTGTATAATATCCAAAGCGACGTATCCAAAATCATAGTACGTACGGAACCTCGAACCTATCATGATGCAATATTTATGAATTAAATTACAAGAATTTCGAATGGTGTGGTTCGATTTTGCGGACAAGACCAATGACTAATTTAAATCATAATAATTACCGACGGTGACGGGTTTTCCGTTTTGGAACCATTCGACTCTCATTGTAGGATCGCCCATTGGCTCAAGACGACATTCCAAATGTACATTCTTGCCTTCGTTCACCGGTGCTGGATCACTTAGTGGTTGTATAAATATGGGTTTTGATTTAGAAATTTCCTCGATATCATACTGGGGTTCAATGAATTTTTTAGACTCGAGGTACGGCGCCTTTTCCACCACTCCGCGGTGCATAGTAGATGTATCGATACTTGCACGTACTAAAGTACGAAAATTAATATATTTTTTACGCCGAAACGAACAGAAAAAAACTATTATCTCCCTACCTTCGACTTGCATCGAAGCTGACAATTGTGCCTCGCCTAATGCGTTTCTCGCCACAACAACGTAAGTTCCACTGTCTTCGGCCCTTACACCGATAATGTCTAGAGCCACGTAGCCAAAATCGTGGTAAGTTTGAATTCTGTTAGCGCTCATTATTACTCGTCCGTTGAAATACCATTCAATCTGAAATTATAGCATTTGCAATCGATTTTAGGTTTATAGTTACACAGCATAATGTGAGACATAACAACACTCGTTACCTTCATTGTCACATCATTCTGAGGTTCTACTCGGACTTCGAAATGAGCTCTTTGACCTTCGGCAATTTTATTCGTTCCTTTTAACGGTCCAAGGAATCGAGGTTTCTGCGTGACAACAGTTTCTTCTTCTGCCTTACGCTTATTTTTTCTAAAATAAATTGTTAATTACAGAGATTAATAACATCTTGTTTACAAACCATTATCATCGACTTACCTTGAATCTTCCAAATATTGGAATTTTTCAAGACCACCGGGGTGTTGGCTATCTTGTACTACATCTTTTCTCGTGAGAACGGTTAACGTTGCAGTCGTCGAAGCATCTCCTAGATTGTTATAAGCTCTGCAAGTATACGTTCCGATATCGTAGGCAGTAACATATTTTATTGTCAGCGCAACGTATCCAAAGTTAAAGAAGACGGTCATTCGTGAACCTAAAATGAATTGTTGTTGAAAAGATTTAAAAACAATATTGTGTCTATAATAATACAACTTTTATACAAATATTTTAAACATATTTTATACATACTAGCTTCGACTGGTTTGCCGTCCTTTAGCCATTCTACTTGAAGAGTTGAGTCACCCAATGGTTCCAACCTTGCTTCAAAGTGAGCGAATCCACCTTCTTTAATATTCTGTTGGTCCTTAATTGGTGTTTTGAATTGCGGTGGTGCGACGCTTTCAGGGACACTAATTTTGTACTCCTGGTTTTTATGTTGTTGATATGACTGTTCTAACGCTTCTGTTTGATCAATATATCTTTGCTGTTCTGGATAGCCCAAATCACCTGTTATGCTGTTGAAAGCTAAAGAAACATTTTCGGGAGATTATTGAAAATGTCATAAAGTAATTGAGCGAATAATCCGAAAACACGAACCGATAACATTTAATCTAGACGAACTAATAATTTCTCCCCATCGATTGATTGCACGCAAAGTATATTCACCGGTGTCCTCTGCACGAAGATGCATGATATTTAATGAGACATACCCAAAATTGAAAATTGTCGTGATCCTTGAACCTAAAAGCAATGTAATGTCAGTTTTAGTTTTTGATAAGCTTCATATCGTGCAAACTATAACGTACTCGCTGTAATCGGTTTTCCGTCCTTGTACCACTCTACTTTCATTGTTGGATCACTGACAGGATTGAGTTGAGCTTCGAAATGGGCATTTCTGCCTTCTTGTAAGTCACCCATATCATGTAGAGTTTTGACAAAAGTGGGTGGTAATGGTTGGATTTCGTCATAACTATCACTGCGCTGATATTTAGAATAGTCTTCCAGTTTTTCAATAAATTTCAAACTATCCGGATATTGACTTGTTTTGTCAATTTCGTCTTTACCTAGAATGATTACATTTCGCATTAAAAACTATGCATTTTTTCGTTAATTGTGTTCTCATACCTTCGACAGTGAGGATTGCTGAAGATTGAGCAGTTCCTGAACTGCTAGTGACTCGGCATGTGTATTCCCCTGCATCGGCTGGCAGAATGCTCAACAAATCTAAAGCTATGAAACCGTAGTTCAACAAAGTCATAGCTCTAGAACCTAGACGTGGAAAAAAATGGTATTAAAAATCGTTTCTAAATAAACTTCGATTAATACGTATACAAGGCATGTAGTAATGAACTTACTTGCTTGTAATGGATACCCGTTTACAAACCACTCAGATATCATTGTTGGATCTCCGATTGGTTCAATTCTGGCCTCAAAGTGAATTCGGCCGTCTTCTTGTTGTGAAATGTTCTTCAGGGGAACAATGAATCGTGGTGGCGGATAAATTTTATCTTCTTCCGACCGAGGAGTCTTGTATTTTGCCCTTTCGACGTGCTTCAAGAAAACTACTTCTGGCTCTGGCTCAGGCCTACGATTATTCAAAAACACATTAGAATGCATCTGAGCTGAAATTTTATCGAATGAATTAAATATCAAATTAAAATTAGAAACTCACTCTGGTTCGATAACTCTGGTCGGTTTTGGCAGCCTGAGACGTCGGTCTTCAGCAAAGTCTTCCGGACGAGGTTTCCGAATGACATTCAGTCGAGCCCGTGTAGCCGTCGAACCAGCTGTGTTTTGGGCTGTACATTGGTACCAACCTGCATCCGCTGGCGAAACCCGTGCGATTTCTAACACCGAACCACCCCCTTCGGTCCATACGGATACCATTCCCGGTTGTTCGCTTACGTTTACGCCATCCTAAAATAAAAATAATCGTTTTCGGTGAATTTCACACAAACTAGTAAATTGCATAGAAAATTTTTACTATAGCCACTTACTTTTTGCCACGTTATTCTCGGTATCGGAGTTCCTACGGCTCTAACGCTTAATGTAACAGTTTCTCCTTCATTCACGTTTAAAGGTGTGAACCGTTGTACAAACTTCGGAGAAACTACTAGTTCTTTCTCGATAACACCCAAATTACACTAAGAAAGAAAATTCATTACAAAATCATTAAAATAGTATAACGGGTAATTACAAAGAATAAGATAAAATTATAATATAATATGAATTACTATCATGCCATTTCAAATTTCTCATTCGACAACAATTTGAAATGTTTCAATACAAAAGTATTAATCAGATAATAAGTCGGGTTGGTAATTTGGCACACTATAAAGAGCATTACAATTTTAAAAACTAATTAAAAAATGATAAGCACTTATAAAAATGTTTTAATATAAACTATAAAATCAATATTTCTTTCAAACAAATATCTAGTAAACATATTGTTCGAATAACAAAAAAAATGTAATAACTTAGTCATATCATTCAAATGAATGATAAAAATTGTTAACTCCCTATTATTTAGATGACTATTTACTTGGAAAGAAGTTTCTCCAGATTTACTTCTAGCGACACAGACCACTTGACCTGCGTCCGCCTGTGATACATTGGTTATCATCAAACCGTGGTCACCGGATTCGTTGACCAATAACTTGTGCGAGAAGTCGTCCTTGATTTGTTGACCATTTATGTACCAAGATACTTCAGGGTACGGTTTGCCGGTAACGCGAACATCGAAACGGGTCATTTTTCCCTCGATCACGTCGCGATCACCACAAACACGCACGAAGTTCGGCGCCAACATTTTACCTTCGATCACTTCTATCGATTCGAGTTTATTGTGGGTCTTAGTAATAACATTTTCTCTGGAAATTAATAAATATTAAACTATTAGTCTCCGTATGCTGATCAAAATAATTATTTTCACAAACTAAAATGAAATTTTTTTTCCCCCCAATCATAATAATCCCATTACGATTAAATATATAACGTAAATACAATTCACACTATCGCATTGCTCGTATTACTACGTAATATGTATAATGTTTTTCAATTCTTCCTGTGTGACGTTAAAATAATATTGAAAAACAAATTTAATTAGTTTTAAAAATATATTAGTGCGTAAACTTTAACTACATTGTAAACAGTATGCTTTATTATACCTGACAGAGCACATAAGAACAATATTAATAATCATATTTCTATATTATAGTCTTCATAACAATATTCATATTTTTCACGCTAATCATTTGCCCTCCATAACGATACGTCAACTCTAACCCCTAAGAGTAGGTATACCAATTTTTAGAAATTACTAAGTGAATTAAAATCCAATTTCAACTCAAGTCAATCATTTCACGAATCTATTTAACATAAGTGTTAATTTATTCAGTAAATCGCGTAATATTTACCTTTTCACAGTTTTATTAAAAAAAAATCATTACAATAAATTATAAATTAGTTTTATTTACACATTAATAGTGTCATTTTACCTCCTAGAATAATAAAATGTCAATTGTCATTAATTACTATTGTCTTAATGCTTTGATGAAACGCTTCGCTTATCCAGATCATCTATTAACTTTTTAAATACGATTCAACATTTAATTTTAGTTCTTTCGAACATTTAATTGTAATTTACCAATATATGTTAGTTATGATAATTTATAAGCTACTTGGTGGATTTTTATTTGTATAGGTACAATACATATTATTCACAAAGTATTAGAAATATGTACAATTAGTTTTATAATAAAAATATTTTTCTAGGTGTTACATTATTATTTCACTAGGTAATCGTATAATTATAAACTTTTTTTTATAGCTTTTAACATAAGTTTTTATGTTTCTATCATAATAATTACTATAGTTCAAAAATGTTTACCGAACAAAGTAAATAATACTTTACTTAGTTGTGTTTGATTTATTTATTTTTATTTCATAGCAGAAATAAATATGGTGTTTTTTTTTCAAAAATCTGTCAAAATAATATTTGTATTTAACAGTAGGTACGCGAATATTTTTTCAATACCAATAGCATTTATATTTTCAGGTCGTTTTTGCATGTACGTAATCAATTTTCAAAAGTTACAAACTAGATAATTGTTTGCAAAATATACAATACTCGTATTCTTCGTGATTAGCTCGACCAATAACTCACTTATCTTCTGTCCTGTCATACGCTATCGGAGTTTGTTCGACAGCAAGGAATGCAGACGAAACCACACAACCTTGTGGATTTTCCACGAGTAGAGTGTAGTGTCCTGAATCCTCGCAACGGACTTGCGGTATATGAAGCGTGGCGACCTGGTTGGTGAAATTAATCTGGTGCTTTGGTCCGTTCACGAGTCTTTGTCCGTTCCTGAACCAAGTCAACTGAAAAGCAGAAAACGTAAATCGTCAAACACATCCCGATCTATTTTCGATGCACTGCTTTAACACGTGGTACAGTATTATTCTGTATCTTACCCGGGTATCCTTAGCCGTCGACACTTTGACGGTAAATGTCGCGTTCGATCCTTCCACTAACTTCGAGCTGCGTGGTTTCTGAAGTACTTGAGGTGCTACGACAGGTCCTTGATGCGCGCTGCTGGTAAACTTGACATCCTCTTCGCCAAGATATCTTTTGGTGACGGACTGTCTGAAGGATACTTCGCGGAGTAAACGGTATTCGAAAGTATCGACTTTGAAATCCTTTAAAAAAAAAAAAAAAAATTGGTTTAAAGCATTTATACTGCAGTGTAGTCGGTAATATTGATGACCCGATATACATATGTGGGGGGTCGCGTTTGTTGCGTTGCGTTAGCTTACCTCTTCAATGTTAGAATAATTATTTGTGTACAGCGTGTTCTGTGTTTGTTGTACTCGCTGTGAACCATACGTGCCTTGTGGTATTTGAACGGTATGACCTATGAGAACCCAACACGTTATAATTATTTGGGATCCGTGTACTCATTGATAGCAGTTAGTTTATTTTACCTTCTGGTTGAATGAAAACCGAACAAATTGCTTCGCCGTACTGATTGCGTGCAGAACAAGTGTATTCGCCTTCGTCTCCTGGACCTATCTGATTAATCGTAAGAACAACATTCCCTGTTTGTTGATCATACGTCATCTTGTATTTGTTCGACTCTGGAAACACATAATTTAGTATACACCGTATAATTGAATAAGTTGAACGTTTATAATGAAAACATTTTTTATTTTATTATTATTATTTATTTATTAATTTAACGTTTTTCAATGTTTACCCAGTAATGGAGCGCCTTTTCTGGTCCATGAAACGAAAGGTTTTGGAATACCAGTGACCTTTCCTTCAAAAACGGCATTTCCACCTTGAGCAAATCTGGCGTTTTTGAATATCTGTTCGAATACTGGCGGAGCAGCGTCATTTCTAAAATTATATATTCGTTTTCGTTAATGTATGACGTAGGACTTAATATCAATTTTAACTTTAAATCTTACCCATATCTCGGAATGGACTGTTGTACAACAAACCCTTCGTGAACTGAAATAAAAAATAAAAATTGTAAAATGTTTATAGGTACGAATATATAATATAATAGGTATGTTTGGTAATAATAATTTATTCAATTCAATAACTTCAAGCCAATTCCGAGAAATTCATCAGTGAGTTAGTTAATTGTATAACTATATAATAATATGTTATATAATCTCAAATTAATTATATTATATTTCATGTTTGACACACTACAAGGACACATTTTTTCAACTGTAAATTCATTTGCACCGGGAAAGAAAATATAATATTGAATATTGATTTATATAAAAATAAGTATCTATTTCAAACATGTTCATATTTCGATTGAACTAACCGAACAGATCGAAGTTTGTCACACAGTTTAAAATATAATTTATTAAAATATTATGATACATATAGTTAGGATATATCATATATTCAATATTCATATTTATGTATGTATATTGTATATATATTATATATATACCTAGGCATAGCTGACATAATTATATGATAATATTATATATAACGCTATTGTGACGGTCAACGCAAGTGTACTTTTTTTTTATAATTATTATCACAGTCTTCGTGTAAACAGTAATTATAATAATATCGTTTCTTGGCATGGTCGCGCAAAATACGGGATCGAATTACTTAAGACTCATTTTTGGAACAGGTCGCATGTGTATATGCATCACGCGCTGTGGGCGATCACAGCAGTAGCAGCTGTTGTACGCCAAGTGACATTACAACGAAATAAAGTAAACACTATGATTTAGATTATGCTAAAAAATACGGTGGTACTAAACATCAGCGTTATTGTATTGTGCGTGTCCAACAACTCTAAACCTAATATATAACGTTATATGCTGTTGCGTGCGTACATTATACACTTATATATTATAAATTATATTATATTCGCGCGGATTTCTGAGTTACGCACAGGAATCAGTGTATAGTGAACGTATAATAGTAACGATTTACATATGTTTCCATCGTACGACGTCTCGACAGTGAAAATAAAAAAAAAAAACATAATATAATTGTCATTTTCCAACGCATTTTGGTATGCTGCAGCATTCGATCGGTAAATTCGGAAAAAAAAAAAATTCGAGAATATTATGAAAGCGCATGCCCGCGCACACTATCATAACACCAAGGTACTGTGATTTATAGGGTATTTATTTATAACTTAACAGAGTCAGCGGCGCAACGTATGTTTTCAACTCACGCAGCGTCACACGAGCAGTTCTGGTAAACTTAAATACTAAACCGACGCACTCAATGCAAACCACTTATCGTTGGTCAATATTCGGCCCAAAATGGAAAAATCTAGTTCCGACTAAGGGACACGATTGTGGTGTCAAGGTCCCCCGTATTGTGTGTGTGCTTGTGTGAATGTGCATACGTACGTATACGTACGTGTATTTTGCCAAATCGGAAAGTATGACTAATAGAATATTATATAGTATAGTAACTTCACCAGGAATAAAACGCGTTGTAATTCCAGTGAAATTAAACAGCAAAGGCCGTTCGTCATAGGCCGCCAGGATCGAGTTGCAATTTAAAGAAACATAGATGTTTTGTTAAAGCATAATATATGTACGAGCTTACGCGTAAATAGACAATAGTGAATCCACTGAACGAGTTTACACAACGTATTATAGGTATTTCTTGAGAAAGCTTGAAAATTATTTGTTAACCTATTTTTAACCTTCTTCCCGTCTCCTCCAAATGACTACCTATCACTGTACGAGTACGATGATTCTTCAAATCCAACAAAAGGTCACACACACATTAGGTCGTATTGCTGCGGTTTCCCGAGGAAAATTTTATGCGCGTATATAAAAATTCAGCATCAAAATCTGTATCTAGGTAATGATAATAAATAAAAACGATGAGAGCTATTATAAAATAAATTACCTATGTAGTGCGGAGCAAGCATTGTATTCCGGGATACAACAATGTGTATCACAATAACAATTATTATAATGACTGAACTGAATAAGCAATGCAAAAGAAATGTAAAAGAAGTGATGATACATTGAGTTGACGAGTAAATACCCGAAATACTAATAAGATAGGTTATTGCAAAATAAGTATAAATTTAATTGTATTGGAGGAAATGTAAAAAAAACAATATGTTAGAAGAAAAAACCAGAGTTGTCTGCCAAACTGACCAAAACTATAACTCGACTTCTCACCTAGGTCAGTGAACAATAATATATTACAAGAAACAGTTCCAGAAACAGTGTTTCTACCGATTTAATTGTCCGGAACTAATTATGCGTGCATGCCTGACCAGCAGAATTTTAATATTATTAATATACTTATTATTTACTATTATAGAAACATAGGTCGGTTAATCTGATGTTTTTCCACGTATACCTTTAAATAGTTCGTTCACGGTGCAATTATTTTACGTGACGGTTTATATTCGTTGATTTTTGCTCGTTTTACTCGACTGCTTTTTCGCTGAACATTTGTTTTATACGCAACACGGGAAAGATGACAAAATATTATTTATATATACTATATAGTACACCTACGCCTGTTAATCGCATCTTAAATTTAGCATAATGAATTCTAAAAATCATTCGCTCAACACCACCACCAAGGGAATTGATAGATCTTAATATTTTTCACCATAAATGAGATGATCCATAAAATTGTACTTATTTATATAATATTCGTGCATCGCGGTCTATAGATTATATACCTAGTCAGTGCAAAGAATGGAAATAATAAAGAAACGCAGAGAAATCCGAAAACTTACTGAATTACCTAACCTTTGGTCTACGGTGTTCAACACACACGAACATAGTAGTATATACTTATAATTGTTGCCCTCGTTATGGATCAGACAAACGAAAGTTGTTTCAAGCAGACAACAGTAATGAAGTAATGTTATTTATATATCAACATATAGATGGGTATAGGTAACTAATACGAGTATTCACGGACCGAATAAAAGACGTTGAACGGTAAAATAACGATTTGTCTACAAAAAAAAAAAAAAATGTTATACAAACACTAGAAAATTAAATTAAAAACAAGTTACATAATTCTATTAAAAACTCTTAAAAATAAATTATAAAACATTCAAGTATATTGAGAGATTTTTCAAAACCACACTGACGATATTCGACTTCAAAATCATAGAAATATAATATCATTTCGACCGTCACACGCGCGTAACCGTAACCGTAAGTACTTACTATGCGACTGCATAAGAGCAAACGGATATCGGCGTGTAATAGGTACGAAAACGATATCGATGCGCGTCACAGCTGGTAAGTACATATACATTTTCATCCGTAACCCGGCCCATAGTACTTATATCGTCGTATAGGTATGTCCGCCGCACGTGGATATCGCGCATATGCAGTATAAGTAACCGTAAACGCGGTGGTAGCAGGTACCTATATATTATACATTACGCCGTTCCCCAAATAATTTATTACCGTGTCGATTCGAGACGCACTACGCCCACGTAATAAAATAGTGGTACCTATGTACCCGCGTGTACGGATAACTTGTATATTATATATATATATATAGTTGTATTTTATTACGCGTTATTATTTTAATATATTATAATATTGTGATGATATGGTGGTTATACGCATATAATGCTTACTGCGAATCGAAAAGTCCCGTGGTATTTTCGGTCTCCAAGACGGTCGCAGAATCATTTTTTATTTCTCTCACTCTCTCTCACTCTCTCTCTTTCTTTTCGTACTTCTTCGTATATTCAACTATCGGAGAGTCGCGGCAGACGTTTGGTGGACGAAAAGTAAAAAACACTCTGTGCGCGATAATCGTCACGGCTTATTCATTATAATACTATTATTATTATTATCATTATCCACAAATGCGTATTATGCGCGTACATATTAATATTATTATTATTGTTACACAAAATCACTGCAGATACAACGACTAGACCACTCTGCGACGGACGTGCCGAGCTTATGAAAGGTCGATAGCATTTAGATGCACCAATATTATGACGCGCGCACCGGCGAGTCCCCAGCCTTGTGCCGCAACGTATAAGGCGATACGACCGTATTTCCAGTTCGGTTGAAATATTAATCACCGTGTAAACACACATACAGTCACTATATTATTGTGCACGAGTCGCGTTGTGCCCGCAAAAATTGTCAACTTGCGCTTGAGTCTTGCAAACACTCCGTATAATAATAATATGTAATGTGCTATGCCGCGCGTGCAGAGGACAATTGAATAATCGCAGCTGATTAGCTGCTGTCATCCGATACGCGAGAGCGCGTGCGTGCATCACGCACAGTGATGAATACAATAATAATATAATCATACCTATAATAATCCATTATATAGGCTCTCCGGTAATGCATATTGATATAAAGATATTAAACACGATTCGCGGTTGAAAAAAATCTGAAGAAAATTGAAAAAAAAAAATCTGAAAATCGGTGCGGAAGCAACGATAAAGTAAAACAACACAAATAATGTAATATTTCCGGAAATCGCGATCGGAATCTCGGACGGTTGACGACGGAAAAATGAGCTATCTATACGATAATATTATTGTTACCATAACAATTTTAATATTAAATGTACGACTCGTGATTGTTTAGTGTTTTGGTGATGCCTTAGGTTAGTGGTGTCCGGAGTACGCGTTGTTGGCAAAAGCGGCATTGCGTTTAAGGTAAAACGTTGATATGGACAAAATGTGTGTTCACTAACGTCATTTAATCGAGGACGTCACATCGGTTATTTTTTTTTCCATTGTATGCGTAGCGTTGAGTAAAAGCTACATTATAAAATAGAACTCAAACTCACAGAGGGTATTCGACTAATATTTGATGATCTGTTGTCAAATTTTTATTTTAATAATAATTAAAGAACCATAGATACCAAAGTCCGTTTAAAAATTAACTATTTAAAAATATCGAAACAAAGTACAAAACCTGACCATCACATAATATGTTCTTAAAATTCAATTTTACATTGAGTTATCAATTCCGCTGAAAGTCTGTTTCCATGATAAAATCATGATATGAATTGATTGCGTAGTGCATAAATAATATAAGAAACCTAATTATCATGGTAGGTCAGTTCACTTAAATATAAATCTATGATACACATATTTATCTATGTTTCTATGTGATGATAAATCATAAATGTGTTCTATGTTTTATGTTGCACGAAAATGGTAAGTATCTAAAATATCAATAACGAATGTAAAATTAATGAGAAATAAAAAAAATAATAATAAGAATAATTATAAAAATTCTAATGAACTCAAAATTATAAAATATTATATGGACTCCGCGTATTATAGTCCAAATAAACAATGCGTAATGCTACTAAAAGCACCCGAAATAGGGTTTTAGTTTTCAAGCATACGTACGTTCTGTGAAATATGAAATTCATATTTATATTCAATAGGTAGCTGTGGATACTATATTGTGTACATGTACACTTTTGTGATAGTCTAATACTCTTTAAACACAAATAAATATTACATAATTATTAAAACTAATCCGCTATTGAAAATGAATTTAATAAATTTTTTTTTCAAAAAGGAATGTTAATGCAATACGATACATAACCTAAAAACCAACCACCATAAATTCTTTGGTACTGAATCATTTTTTTAAAAATAAAATTCCCAAAAATAAAAATAGGTAGATTTATATCCAAGGAATGTTCATATACATACATAAATAAAATAAAACACAACTCAGTTATAACAAAACATGCTGTCAGCAACGTAACATAACGCAATTTTCCTATGAGTATATTATTGATTTACAATTTATTAATGATCACGACGTGACAGGGCTTGAACTTTGTATTGTATTACAAACTTTTAAATAGATGCTTTAATCCGCGGAAGAAAATTATTGGATTAACGTGATTCCCATCGAACGAATCCAAGACGAAGTACAAAGCCGTTTGTATTATCGTCACGCGAAACAATCGTAGAGTCTTATACGTAAAAGTAAACCGATATCGGATTAAATCGATTGTATATATTTCCTAACATCTGTAAATCTTTTCCGATTATTAGACTGCAAATAATAATTGCAGTAAACATTTAGCCAGAGTAGAATATATATTATGTATCGAACGCGTAATATCGTTTCGAAAATTAGGACGAGTTCAAAAAGACGTATATTCATTTGATAACAGCTATCTATTTGTTATTTGAAAGAGTTTTGGACATTTATTGTCTCGAAAACCAACGAGTGATCTGCACGAACTCAAGACCCGATAGACATGATTGTATCTACGTGAAAACGTTAACCATTTATAAATATTCGTCGTTGGTGATTTGTGTATAACCGGGTTGGGTAAATGACAAACGAGTGTAATATTAAAATAAGTACAAACAAAACGAAGAGAACCCATGATGGTAAGAAACAGATTATGGTCACCACATCTTTTGGGTCTTAAGAATTAAGAGTGTTGGGCACGTATAGGGGTGGTATAAGGTACCTTGTCGTTGTGTGGTTTGCATGATCTGCCTCGTGACCTTTTGTTCGGTACGGCTCACGGTCCTCTGTTCCGAGGAAGACGTGGTAATCTGCTGCTGATGCTGTTGTTGGTTCATGGCTGACAACGCGGTCTCCTCGCCCGAGCCGAGAACGATCAGTCGGAAGGACCGAAATCCTACGCAGGTGGTATCCTGACGGATTAACACGTCGCCCGAATCTCACTTGTGCTCACACACACACACACACACACACACACACACACACACACAGAGAGAAAGATGACAGAACGGTGAGGATATGAAACTGAATTAAAACGCGCGCGCGACACAGAAAACCGACGAAAGTATTTCACGGGCTATCGACTGCAGTGATACTTTTTATCCGAAAAAAAATGAGATGGTGCGTTTTTCGCTAGATCAACTGTTGTTTGGTCGTCGTATTTATTTATTTTTCAATATATTCTCTCGGACTCGCCTTGGTGGTAACTGAATCGCCGAAGTATGCGACGGTACGGGTACTTGGAATGAAACGACGGTTGCGGTCGTGGTGGGAGACCGACGTTTGAGTAATGTGCTTTATTTAGATCTCTGTAAAATTAGAGGGTCCCTTACAGGCGACTATCTATGTGGGACGTATTTCATTTTATTTATTATTATGTTTCTTTTATTTTATTTTTCTATTAAAATATGTGGGGTTAGAACGGCGAACTTGAAACTTTCGAAATAAGTGTGCATATTTATACATATTATTATATATGCATTTATATTGATATAAATAAGTACGACTTGCACACATAGACGAAAACGTAGAACAATGCAATGTTGTATTAGACAAAAACCAAAAAAAAACTCAATAAAAATTGTAATGATTAATGTTCTAAAAATAATAACCAGTGTCGTCGTTGTCGTTATGGTTATAAACGAAACTAACATAATGCAAAAAACAAATGATTACAGCACACGCATTAATTTTTGTTATTAATATCCAATGAGCAAGTACCTCTAATTATATTTTAAAAGAATTAAATATTATATTTTTAAATTACCTTTGGTTGTATATAAAAAAAAAAAAAAAGATGATGCTGTGACCATTCAAAAATAATAATCGAACGTGACTAATAAAAGAAAAAATATGTCAATATTTTGAAAACTAAATACGCCACGCGATCTATCTATCGGTTCATCACTCGAATCAGTGACTTTTATTTTTTTATTTAAAATCTAAAATAAAGTAGGTATATAAATAGAAAATATCAGTTGGACGCTGACAAATTCAAATCAAAAAGTTGTTATTACTATACAAATTATACGTTAGAGAAAAAAATGACATTAAATACATTTGTATTTATATGCGCATCATTATCATATTATTACGTTCTATATTTATTTATAAATTAGTTTTTTAATTAACGTTTAGTTTTAACGTTAATATTTATTATTTTTTTCGAAAAATATACCTTATGAAAAATATAGTCGTTTAAATTTGTTACATTATATCTCATTTATAATCATGTTGGCTAGTAAAAACACTTTAAAACATAAGTTTGGTTTTACTACCTTGGTAAATTATGATATTGTAATATTCCAATATATCCTATACGGCTATACCTGGCTAATAAATGTATCTCATATTTTATTGAACAATACTGACATGATAACGATAATTACTATATTGTAAAAATAATAATAAGAATTTCGAATTATTTAACATGCCATACGGTTACATAGTTGTACATAAATTCAGGAATATTATGGTCATTGAACCTCTGTGGATTTATTGTAATTTTTGTGTTCTAAGCTCAACCCAGAACGATACCATTTACACCTACTATACCGCTATACAGTTTTAATACTACCGTATATTATTATTAAGCGGTTTAGATAAGAATTTGTTTCGAGCAATGAATACGTGTAGGTAGTTCATATGTTTGTGTGCATTTATATTCACTACAAGTCTACAAAGTGCCTAGTATACACAATACAGAGTTCAGTGTTAAACGTTTAATTTTTTTTTTTCATTTTTGCAATCACCAAAAAGATGTACTACAGTATTAGTATTATAATATAGTATTATGATTTATTGGTACTTTATACGACTGTTAAATTTGACACTTTCGATCGTTAAAAATGTTATTTTTAATTCGTGTAACAAACTAAGAAACATGTATTTATAATTTATTTAACAATTCACAAATAATTAAGAAGCAGCCAGTATTACTACAAGGCGTTTAAAATCGCTTTTAAAAATGCACTCAATCGTGCCAATGCAAATCTGTGACACGTTGATCCGTATTAAATAATATATTAACGGTAAAAATAATATGTTCTTTTCATCAAATCCGTTACAGAAAATCCTAGCTTTTTAGCGAGCTATTCTTGTTCAGAAATTTATTATTTTTTTTTTTTCAACACGATACGAACAAAATTTATTCGAAGATTTTTAAATGCATATTTTAAGATTACGCACGTCATACGATAAACTCAGACTCTAATAATACGTCACGGAGATAAACACATGCGTTTACACGATATACTACAAACATAACTGGAAATTCGCCACCGCACATCCACAAAACAATTCGCTGTTGTCGCAATACGTCAACATAATATTCATACTCGAGGGTTCGAGATGAATGTCATACTAAGACTCTTGGACCAACAATAATACAAGTGAAAACGATAACGGTTATAGCTGGACGTCTCAAAATGTATTTAGTAGACTTATTTTCTATAAACATAGTTTCGCTATCACAGTCAACGTTCATAGGTATACTTGTAGTCAAAAATAAAAAAAATTGAGATAATTATTGAGAAATATTTAATTTAATGCAGTCTTATGATATTATGCCATCTATAATGTATACATAATAGTGAGATTTTAAGTCAAATGTTATGTGAATAAGTTATTAAATCGCACCGAGTGCTGCGTTCCTAATTATTACAAATTACAAGCAAGGATTTTTCGGATTTTCCCCGTTAAAAAATATAAATCTTACTTCTGCAAGAATTCAATAAAACGATACTTAGGCAATAATATACTATAATATTTATTTTTGATTAAGCAAAAAATCTAATTCAATATAATATAAAATTAACTAAAATCATCAACATATCCGTTTAATAACTATGAGCACGCAACTATTGCAATTACCTTATCAATATTGTATATGCAACAGGAAGATTCCAAGGAACTATTGCATCCCTCTTAAGGTCTTGTGCTTTTTACGCATTCCTTTTTGCTTTTAAATTGTAAAAAAAAAATATATATATAAAATCGATACTAATGACTTATATACACATAACTTTATTACTGCATTTCGCCCCTTATTCAAACGTGAAATTTAATTTCGGATTATAGTAATTCATTTATAATATTATGTATTATTTATTTATGTTAATGTTACTATATTTATACAATTTGTTGAATTTAGAGGCTACACTTCGATCAAAATATATTTTACTGCATCAATGATTATAATGATTGTACAAATATACCTAAGAGCACATTATAATAATATACGAATTGATGTGCGTATTAAAGTACACGTTATAAATAAAGCAGTGGCACATGAGGTGTCTTATAGACTAAAGTGTTTTTTTTTTTTTTGTTACAAACAAAGCTCTTCCCAAAGAACGTACAAATAAACATATTACACACATTGCTATGTGGTTGAATAATTATTATGATGGTTTATATAAGATATATTTTTATTTCTGGTCAAAATACCTGATTTGTGTACGACTAGTAAACATACCGCGATTCACACACACACACACACATACAGATACACCGATACTAACATACTATACGTATTATAATTAATAATTCATGATGAATTAATCAATATTTGCAAACAATATTTGAACTTTCCGAATATGCACTCTATTAGACTGCAGCAGTCAGGGCCACTGCACAGCTCTAGACAGAAAACCGAATAGCATCAAGTGAAAAATATTTAAGCATAATTAGCAATCATAATCAAATATAAACAAAATTATTTTCCAAAATCTTTAGCAACATGTTGTGTGTGTGCTCGTATGTTTTTAGTATAGGGACTAGTGTAATTGTATAAATTTAAACCACCACCGCAGTTTGTTAACATTATAGCTAATATAATAAAATATAGGTAATATTTAGGCATCTAATATTTGTAAAAATTAAAGACGAACATTTAAACCATTGTGATTGATTGCATATGATTAGTTATAATTAATGGTTTTTACTAAAACATCGAAAAGTATCTAAAACATCTGACGGTGTGTGTCTTAAAATTATTTAATTTATATTAATATACGGTTCTATTAAACTTACTATAATGTTCGCTAAAGCTACATTCAGATGTGACATTGTTGACCGGAACTCCAGTTACTGTGTAAGGGTTAACTGTCATCGACTCATTGTCTGTAGAACACAATAAAAAGCTATAATAACCAATTATATCATCAACCATAAAAATTTTGAACGTTTTTGCTTGTGTATAATAAATAATAGTTTTATATTGAACTATAATATAATAGTTGTATAGAATCGATTAAAAACAAATGCAAATCATCTATACCACAACCACAACACTATATACATCTTATTAAGCAATTTAAATAAAATGTAACTGATGCGGTTAGTACAATACGTATATATTATATATACTATTACTAAAATACAATATAGCTTCGTCCGAGTACTTTAGTTAGAAAACGTTATCATAAAGGATAATAAAAATAAAAAAAACTATTTGTCAGATTATCAAAAATAAGCTGTTAAATAAAATTAATTGTTAGTGATTATATTGAACGATGGCGATGCAACGCTATATCGATAAATAAAACAAATTAAAACAATACTAACGATAAAAAAACAATTAAAGTCAATAATGCCATTATAACGAATACTAATAATATTTCCGGAACTTTTCTACTTTACTGAACACTTTGAAATTTTGGTATTTTTTTTAAAAATCGATATACTTTAACGTTTTAAAAATGCAGGTGAAGACGAATATTCAAGTAGAATAACTACAGGTATGGGCCTTCGGCCTCCTCGCTCTCTCGTTACGCCAGCTCACTTTTATTATGAAAAACCTCGATGGATAGGTAACAGGACAGAATAAATACGGTTTGGGTGAAAAGTCGAAAAATATTACCGCGGACCCAATTTGAGTGTTATCTTATTACACCGCGAACCGAACTCGAGTATTTTAACACCACGCACCTAACTCGTGATTCATTGTAGCGATTAAATAACCAGGGACGCAACTCGTATTTTCCTTTTCCTTTACTCGTTATTCAAAAATGTCACGAAAGAACTATATTTACTTAATTATTTCTACTATAAACAGTTTACCGTAATAAAATAGTCAATAAACTATATCGTATATTCGTGTACATGGCTGTATCGGTTGCCAATCATATTAATATGTGTACTGGTACACACATTATACACCAGTATATATCATATAGGTATATAATCAGTACGTCTTATGAGATCGTATATTGTTGTTTTTAGCAACAAATTCATAGTATATATATATAATATATAAAAACAAATAAAGATCGTTTAACTATTGAAATAAGTAGTAATCAAATTAAATCTATCCCAGGAAGCCCGATATCTGCATTTATTGTAATGAATAAGAATTTTGAAAAATTAATATACATTAAAGAAAATAAGGTTTATACAAGATCTTCAACAACTAAAGTATCATTATTTATATATACATACATGGCCGATAGGCATATTTTGTTACAAGTTTTTTCTCCCTCTCAAGTATATATTATATATATCTTACCTATATAATTCAACCCTTTCTTAACGCTTTCTGGCCTTTTATCGACCCTAATTAACCTTTTCATTATAGCCTTGCACAATTATTGTGCCCAACCCCACACAAAGCTTAAGGTTTCATAAATATTATTACGACTTATTATTAGTCTTTGAAATTTTGTTTTTATTTTGTTTTCATACAAAAAAATATAGATTATATTATCATCAACCATTTCACTAAGTTCAAAATCAGTGACATGTACTCATAATTAACACATATCAACAAATGTGCATTTACGCGCTTACGTAAAAAAAATCAAAATAAAATAATAAAACACTGGCGAGCCAAATGGTTTTATTCTTTTAAAATGAACATATGTATATGATGTCAAAAAATAAACATTAAGATAACAATTTTGAACAGAAAAAATTAATATATTTAAAAATGTAAAAACGGCCATTTTCAAAATAACTGTATATTTTGAAATAGGTACCAGCTACCTAGACAATGTTAGTATATTTTTGAGCAATGTTATATTTTTCAACATAATTTTTAAATAGTACTAGAATAAAGGATTATGCCTTACAACTGTACGAATACATTATTCTAAATGCAAGCAGGAATATCGGTAGGTCACAAATATTTATCAAATTTTTCTTTTCAAATACCAGACCGAACAGCTGAATATGATGTAGGTAATTCACGCATAGTACAGTCTCCTTACGCTTATTTTAAATCATGAGATGTGTAGGCGAAAATAAAATGTTTAATTCTTGCTCACAAAATATTTTATCCTTGCCGATCTAATAATTAACTGCTGGCATGTGAACAGCATGTTATAAAATAATTGTATATTTCATGAATAATATTATATATTATATGGAACAAGGGCAATTTATTTATCGAACCTTTAAATAATAAATTGTAAAAATTTAAAATATTTGTTGAAAATAAAATGTAACAATATAATTAAAAGTGTTGAAATATTTGAACGATTTTTATCTTTCACGTTTATGATTGTATTTAAAACGTTAAATTCAAAAGATTTTTTTAAAAAAACACAATGTTTAAACTTGTATGCATCATAATAAATTTAAAATAATTCAATCAACCGAAAAAAAGTTCAACTTCCATGAAACTAAACTAAATTCAAATTCAACAGAACACTGTAAAGTGTTATTTCGTATTTCAATGCGTTAATAAAATGTAAATTAAAATATAATATGAATACGTGGAAGAAAGTGATAGGTAGAATCATAGATTCGTCGGTTCTATGCGTTAAATTGTGAAAAATGAAAACATAAACGAGTATGTGCAACACTTTTATAGTTTTGAATTACCACTAATCCTAAGTGTATAACCTGCAGCGAATGTATTTACACAAGAATTTATTATGATAAATTACCGAGCAGCACGTTGGACGTTTTTCTATGAACTCATAATAATTTTTGTCCTGCTCTGATTTCCGATCGCTTTATTACGGTAAATAAAAAATAGATAATAATGTTATTAATTTGCATTATTTGTACACCTATCATTATGATGACGAATAGAGTGTAATGCAAGTTTTCGACCGTAGACGACACTCGCCTTTGGTGTTGCTCTAATTAAATCCAATACATATCGCGTTTAGAGATGGCACACAGCTACGTATTATGAGTGCCAAAAAAAAAAAAAATATATATATATATATATAAATAAATAAGCAAGTAATTAAGCATATACGTTGTCTTCTTGTGTGAATTATTATTTGCATGGTGCAAAGTTGCGCAAAAAGAGGCAACACTGTTAACACAGTGGTGTTTTCCTTAAATCCAATGCGCGAACGTATGCGGTAGTATCGGCGGATCACAAAACTATGGAGTTAAACGTTTTGATTGTGGATTGTAATAATAATAAACTGCAGTAATAATTATTATACTTTATAATATTTAATTATTTCATCGATAATATCGATTTTTTCCCCCGTAATCCATATCCATATGATTACGATATGATTACGCGTATAACACTCATACACCTATAGGCATTTAATGTTGCAAATAGAAGAGAAGTTATCAACATTTTTCGGGAGCCGGGTTAGGTTAGGGTTTGTGGTGATATGAAGTATTTATAAATAATTTTTTGATGCCTAATAAAAGTCTGAAACCACTTTTCCTGCACAGAATTAAAAAATTATCTAGGGAGAAAGAATTCACCAGAGCGCAAAAAAAAAATAATAACACAACATTCCCATTCGTTTTTACTGAACTCGAAGAAAATAATAGTTTTTTGCCTCTTGGCGGTATTTTGATAAGATCAGCACTTAGGTATTTATTTATTTATTGGATAAACTCACATGTGGGCTCAAGTACATGTACAGTGACAAAATAAATATATACAATAAAAACATAGTAAGAATAAAGATATACAAGTATAGTAGATTAAGTTATGCTTAATTTTTGAACGATAAAAGGATATTTTGTAACACTTAGAGGTATGAATCCTATATTATTCGATTTGATTTACAAATTATCAAAAATACAATTTCATCAGCCAAAAAAAAAAAAAATACCATCAAGCTCATTGGCCCCCTATACCAATTTTAATAACATTAATGCGAGCATCATATGATAAATATCTACATCTTAGATCCGAGTACTGATTATTTAGTAATAATTGCAAGTTTGATAAACGAGCATTTATATTATTTAATATTGTATAGAGTTGGCCGAAAATCGAATTCTACTTGATGTATACCTAACAACAACTAAAAAGACAAAAAGAGAAATATTAATTTTGACCGAAATGGGATCCGTTCACAAAAACAATAAAGAACTGTACCAATCGGTACCGATTTTGGACATATTTTACAAAAATTCAAAAATAGTTTTCCCATCAATATTTTTCAAAATGACGAAACTTGAAACAATATAGTTGTATAATAGTACTAAAAAATGTTAAATATAGTTCATAAATATTCCCATACAAAGTTTTAGTTTAAAATAAAGAATAAAAAATCGGTAGCTGGTAAGACAGCGCACAGAGACTTTGTTTTAAAGTTTGTCCTTCCTCATGTTATAGTCGTATAAATATATAATCAGTATATATTTGAAAGCATATAAATAGTACATCGTGGAATAATGATATTTATTACATTTACATATCATTGATTCTGTCTAAATCAAAGGTATAATATTTTTAACTTTAATTATTTAACGGATCGTGGAGAAAAAATGATTTTATTTGCTTGAGTAAAAATTTACAAACTACTAGTTATAAAATACAAAATTAGTTTGATTTTTATTAAAAAATATTTTACTAAAATTCACACCATACGGTTTGAAAATTTATAAATTTAATCATCATTTGTAATAAAATATTTATTTGTTGAAAAAATAAATAAATAGGCAAAGTAGTATTCTGATTTTTTAACACTGGATAAAATGACTAATGGTATCCTTGAATACAATTTTCAAACCATAGAACACAAATATACTCTCTTTATCCCGAAAAACCAAACTAAAACGTTGGACTAAATTTCACATTATTTCTAGTCAAACATGGCATCATTTTAGAAAATCGATTGTTTAATCCCCAAAAGAACGGATCAATTATAATGCATTACATGATATACTTAACCTAAACTACCCACCACAAATTCAAATTTTTTACTGTATTAAAATTACCAATAATTGCAAAGGTATATCATATAACTTATTTAATCTATTTAATATATTATGCACTTTAATATTGTAACAATAAAAATGAGAAAATAAACGCAAAAAGAAAATAGTCAACACACGCGTGATGACGACTTATTTTATAGCACCGAAATAAACGATAATAATATTATGTATAGCTACGGATGACTTGACTTTATCAAATCATCAACCACTATTTATCCTTTCACAGTGCCCACGCGCTGTCAGATGAATAACAATTTAAAACAAAAAATCATTTCAACACACAATTAAAACACTACGATAGAAAATAACGATGTACGGTGAACACAATTTGTTAATGAATCCTCTTATCATATTTGGGGGTTTTGTTATTTCGTTATTTAATTTTTTTTTTTCAAAACTACGTTTGCAATAATACAGTGAAATTTTCAACTTCTATAGGTAAATAGATGTTACCTATATACAGTGGATATCATGACAAATTGACAACAACCCTATAAACTATACTCTATATGTCTACTCGTATATATAGTACACGACACATCCATGTGTTCACTAATTGGTTCAATGTTAAATGAAAATATTTTTATTTACCTATCTATCGATATTCTGTAACCACATTTTAGTATCATTCAAACGCATTCGTATTAACAATACATTCTAATATCCCCTCCCCCACTTACTTAATACTTATGTATATTTTATAGATAAAAGACTACTTGTACCACTGGAGTCTGTCTAGTTTACATACTGCGAGCCGAAACGTTTGTATTAAATAGGCTGCATTACAACATATTATAATAAACGCAGTTCGTCTTTGGAAAACGTTTGATTTGCAACGGATAATAATGTATATATAATAATATGTAAGACTTTTGTCTTGCCGCGTAAAATCATTGCACTGTTTATTTTATTGTGTAGTATTCATAATACGGGGTCTAAGCTCTAACACAATTACACAATTTTTACACACAGTACATAACTTTCACAACGACTACATCCAATCAGTACTAAATTGCTATGTATAATACTATATTGTATAACCTACACTATGTATTGCATTGTAATTTTTTGTAATATTATTAACTGTACTAACTCTAAAAAGAAAGAAAATGTAACCTCAAAGTTTGGTTGACTTTAGTCAGGAAAATTTTATAAAAAAAAAAAAATAAAAACAACGACTATACGTTCATAAATAGGCATCTACGCTTTAACATAATATCAACACCAATATTATAGCAAGTAGTAAACACATATATCGTTGCCTCACGCGATATTAAAGGAAACGTAAGTTATGACAGTTTTAAATATCAAAATTTAAAAAACTTATAACTCACTTAAAAATTGAAATTTCATAAAAATCCTACAGATAATGTTCGTAACTTTAAGTTCGATAATAGGTTTGCTTACTCTAATTTTAAATCCGACAGCACAAAATTTGTTCTAATGAACGAAAATTTGCTATGATCTACGTTTGTAAGACGGAGATAACACATACCAGTATTACGTCTTTTTAATAAGGCGATTTCATTAATTTTTCCCCCGTAAAGACAAAAACAATATCGATACCTATACATTCTTAGAACGTACGATGTGTTCGAAAATCGATATAGTCATCGAGAGGGCTAACCGTGAAACGAAAAGTTTGAGGGAAATAGAAAGAGCATTTGTTCTTGCGCAAAGATCAGTTTATCACAATCCACAAATAGTGCGATCAAAATCCGAACGATGGCAAAACGGTTTTGATTTTTAACAGCACACCAAGAAATATTGTATACCAAAAGCATATTAATAAATTAACAATAATGCAAGGGTGGATACAAGAAAGGAGGGCAATGGGGAAGCTGCCCCCCACGATCAAAAAAATAGTATCAAATATTACATTCGTAATTTTTATTTGCAGACTTTTACTGCAAATGTATGGTTTTATATTCTTCTATTCTATTACTATTATCTAATATGCATTACACAGTTAACCTTCCTTATCTTTTCTTCCTTTTTGTAGTTTATAACTAACAAATCTCTCCCCGCCCCACCTGTTTAAGACCTCTGTATCCACCCTTACAATAATGAGTCATCTGAAAGTATAAGAATAATTAAGAATATACGTACATCGATTGGTCGATTTAATTAATGTATGAGAATGTGCGGTATTGATCATTTGCTTTTTTGTAATTATTATACGGATGTATACTACAGTATTTAGAATCATAAACTATAGTTGTCTGGAGAATTGGAGAATATAACCGTACAGTCACTAGGCACACTCTAGATCTAAGCGTGTACCTGTACATGTCCACGTTGAATATTACAAAACTATTATTGCTAATACTACCTGGCCGTGAACTTCTCATTATCATGTAATGTATTGTCCAAATTACCATGTAAACTATACGCGCGAGTGTACCGTAGTCTTGTCGAATATACGATGTTATTATGTACATCATTATGAGGGTGCGCGAAACAGAACGGAGACGGGAGAAAATTCGTGTCCGTCATCGACAAGGACGTTATTATTAGATACGGCTTTGCCAGCTATTTCTCAGACGGCACCCGCCCGAGTCATCGTTTATTACCCGCCGCCAACCGTCAGCCGACCGCTACTCGACCGGGTTGCCAAAAAAACAGCGCAGCGACACGATGATGCCAAGCGATCCCACGACAGCGACGGCGAACGATTTTTCGGTTGGTATTTTCCGTCGTCGTAACGCTAAGGAAAAATATACGTGCATAATAATAGTAATAATAATACTAATAATAATGATAATAATAATATTATAATCGTTGAATTTTCCACGAAGCCAAAGACACTCACATGTGCACTGCATGACCTTCAATCTCATCTAATTTAAAACCTAAACCCACAGTAACCGCCGCCGCAGGGTCATGCATTTTTTTGCCGTCCGACGGGAAAATCACGAAATTTTGTATTCACCAACATTTTGCGTTATCCGGGATTATCAGACGAACCTGCACTGTGCGCAGATCAAAATCGAGACTTCTAGTTTAATATTAGTTTAATACAGTAAATACGGTTGTTTAAACAGCTGTTACTGAATTATAAACGCAAATAATGTCACATAATACTTAAAGATTGCTTTTCTAGTAGATTACAAGAAAAGGTATATAGTTGGATAAGAAATAAGATATTAGCAAACTTGCTGATCTACCAACTGCAGATTGGGTATAGAAGCAGGGTAAATTAAAATTGAGATTAAGAGCATAATAATTGAAATATTTCACTTTTTAATGAATTTTTCAAGTAAACTATTATAAAGTGATAGCTCGAGTTAACTTACATTATTATTAAACGTTTCAATTTTTTATTGGTACGTTACCAAAAAAAAAAAATTTGCTGTACAGTTGGGGGTGGAGTGCACCTCGTTTATAGGATAAGTCATTATTACAATGGATTTGTTAAATTTGAATGCAATGATAGATATCATTGTATACGAATAACGATTCTGAATGGAGTTAATATGTTTGTCTAAAATGTGTATATAATATAGTATTTTATATTTAAATTGAATTATAATGCAATTTCGTAAAAATTTAAATTTAAAACAGTCATAAAATTTTTCCTCTTAAGTCTGGTAAAATTTTTTTTATATAATTTTGAAGGTAAGCTTATGGACAACCTAGTGTTAAAATTTTGAATCTTAATTATAAACAGGAAAAATTTTATGAATTTTCAACTACAAAATAACTTGCAAATTATCGTGATTTTAACACATTTTATACAAATTTGAACTTTATGGGTTTATAAAAAAAATTTGAGTGAAACCATCTCTGATATTTTTTAGTTACAATTAATATTACTTATATATAATCCTTTAATTCATTTTCAAGAGTTTTTGGACAGCCAAAAAAATTTTATAGATATTTTAAAAAAAAAACTTACAAAAATCGAAAATTTAAATTGTCTATAAATAAGTCAAAATTTGTCAAAATACTTTGAACACTTAACTATGTATAGATAATACCAATATAAAATTTCGGTGAAAATTTTAAGTTGTTGCGGCTTTTCGTTTTTGAGTTAGAGCATTTTAAAAAAAAACCGATATGATTGTCAGTCTAGAATTTTATATATTATATTATATTTTACATGTAATTTTATGTCAATATTTGCTGTTCAAACGCTTATAAAAAAAAATTGTGCTTAAAGATTTTGATGATTTTTGAATGACAATAAAAACTATTTGTGTGGAATACTTTATTAAATTTTCAAGTATTTTGTATAAGTCAATTTTTTTTTATCACCGGTTATAAAAAAAAAATGTAAAAATTCGAATTTTTTAAATGCCTATAAGTAGCTTAAAAATCAATATAATATTTTGAAAAAAAAATATAACATAAAGGAAATGTCTATCTTAACAACTGGTGAAAATTTCACGTTTCTGCAACTTAAACTTTTTGAATTATAACAAATATTTAAAATCGTTTGATCATATATCGCTATTTTATGCAATTTCGTAAAAATTTAAATTTCAAACGGTCATAAAATTTTTTCCTTTTAGTCCGGTAGAAATTTTTTTTATATAATTTTGAAGATAAGCTTATGGACAAACTAGTGTTAAAATTTTGAACCTTAAGTGTAAACAGAAAAAATTTTATGAATTTTTATCTACAAAATAACCTGCAAATTATCGTGATTTTGACACATTTTATACAAATTTGAGCTTTATGGGCTTATAAAAAAAATTTGAGTGAAACGATCTCCGATATTTTTTAGTGAGAATAAGTTTAGCTTATTATAAACCTTGTATTAAATTTTCGAGAGTTTTCGGTCAGCCAATTAAATTTTGTAGATGTTTAAAAAAAAAAATTTACAAAAATCGAATATTTAAATTGTCTATAAAGAAGTCAAAATATGTCAAAATTCTTTGAAAACTTAACCATGCATAGAGAAAACCAATATAAAGTTTTCGTGAAAATGCCTTGTTGTTGCGGTTTTTCGTTTTTGAGTTAGAGCATTTTAAAAAAATGTAGTTTATAAAAACGTGATTTTGCGTAAAATTTCCCGGTTTTTCGTAATTTTTTTAACGTTTTTTTTTTATTTTTGCAAAAAGTATTTAAGAAATTGGATTTTTGACTTGCTCAAGTACCATCTACATTCAGTTTCCTTTCGGAAAAGTTGCTGTTTAAGAAAATCGAAGCATTTTTACTACCAAAAATCGTGTTCTCAGACACAAAAAAAAAAAACACATCATTGTAAAATCAATAGATTCCATCACTCCGTTCAAAATCTAAAAAGGATTTTATCTTATCGGAATGATACAAATAATTAATGAGCTAATCTAATATGAAGAACTAGGTACTTATTAATTTATTTTCAGTTCATATTAGAATCACGTAATAATGCGAAATGGATAATTGTTAATAGACAATAAAAGTACTAGTTAGTGATTATACTAGTTAAACTATTAACAATGTTTTATCATAATCAGACATTATTTTCCGTGAAATACTGAAATGAAACTTATTTGGAAGTTGATAGCTATATTTAAATAATAGACGGGAAGTCTATAATGATTTACATTTCCGCATAAAACTCCACTCCCAAAAAAAAAAAAAAAAATGAAGCTACGTTGTACAGTTACGCCTACTGGGACGGTTTTCGCGGCGCGCATGTTTTTGAGTTCGTTCGGCATCACGTAAAACTTTACGCGCAAACCACGATCAGTTAATCTCCAATGTCGATCCGCTCATGTAAACGCGCATGTAAATCGTACGATTGGTAATGATATAGCCATATAGGCATTCGATTAATTATACGTTCCAGAGGTAGAACTTGCATTTTTTTTTTTTTTTTAGTAGTAGGTACAGACGTCAGACGGTACGGCTCGCATATTATAATCAGACGATTAAACGGTTCCAGTATACCCGAGAGTATACCGTACCTAAGACATACTATTTTGGGTGGACTTGGAAAATACTTGAGGAAGCCAAGTCCACCCTATTACAGTATTACTATTCGAGGCTTAGGCTATTAATACTAAAACGTATAATGTTCCATGCGGGACGGACGATGAATGTTCGGGACAAAGCTGCTTCCAGGGACATGAGTCCAAGACGTGTCGTTAAATTTCATTTAGAGGGATACGAAAAGCGTGCTTGTCGTTGTATTATGTTCACCCAATCACCCATAAATAAAAATAATAAACTCATGTTCTCGAAAAAAAGTTATAGAAATAATCTGTTGTTGGAAGTCAGTTGAAGTAGATATACCTACGATACAATATTCACATATGACAGGGATGGCTTTGGATTACATTCAACATAAGTCTATTATTGTCAGATCAAGTTTATTATAGTCAGATCAAACGTTGAAATGTCTATTAAACATACTTATATTCGATCCGACCGTTGGTGTTCTAGATTTTTTGCGTATCGTTTACATGGGTATACGTGTAATAAGATACATGTCTATCAATTGATTTCGGATTTTAAATTCGAATACATTTAAATGTATTATGAGAATACGTTCGGCTAATTATTCAGGCCATTTGAAGGCTCGTTCCCGAAACGGGTAAAAATCAAAATCATTTTTCAAATACATATGCTGACTGTTTGAAATAATGCATTAAAAAAGAGGTAGACTAGTGACTAGTGCAGATTGTTTTGACGACGAAATCACGCGAACGCATTGTTGTTATTTCTATAAGGACGACGCTGTAGTCACGCCTACTTTAAGTATAATATGTCTTGACTAAGGCGACTAGGCCAAACTAGGAATATATAGACCGGAAAACGAAAAGCAATGGTTTATAATAATTAATGATTTAATAATAAAATAGACATCTACGCAATGAGGGGCGACACGCGTTTTCAGGGTTCGATGTGATTTTTACAAATTTGTGTGACTCAAAATACGTTATATTATGACAATTAATTAAGCAGTTAAACTTATTGTAATTCAGAACTTGTAATGGATGTAATACATAGCCACATAAATACTAAGAAACATAATTATTTATATCATTGTATTTACAATGAGATATACTCCACACTCATAATATATTGTTTTCTCCCCGTAATAGGGCATTCATAAATGTTTTCTCCGATTTATATCACTTTTATAGTTGTTGTATACAACATGACCTGAGGATTTTTATTTTTATGAGATGAGGCCACTAGGAATTGATGAATTCTCATGGTATTCTCTGATAATATACAGTTCAAGACATTATACTATTTTGTAAGTGAAAAATATAATAATAAAAAAATCAAGGAATCCTCTTTTCAAATTTATATTTTCAATACATTTTAAAATCAAAATTAGCTGTAATTCTCCACTGCAAAAGCTCTTTAAATAAAATAAATAAATATAAATTATAGGTACATAAAATTTTAATTTTATCTAAGTGGTAAAGTATTAAATAACCTAACCTAACTAATCAGCACAGCATATAATAGTTAAAATATAATTTATACATTATATTAGTCGAACTTGTAAATGTTGAAAACCAACTACAATAATCCATAACTTTTGATCGTTTTGACTATAGTTGATGATCTAGCTTTGATAAAAATAAATATTGTCTAGTACGTGCAGTCAACTCTATCGAGAAAATATTTACTTTTACAGTACTTTCTCATATTATGTAACTAAAATAGATTTTAAATTGCAAATTTAAGAAAACAATGCCAAAATCACAATAGCTCATCAGTCTAATTATAAAACATTTTAACGCGTTAACTTTGAACGAAAAATAAATAATTTACTTTAAAATTACAAAACATTCTATATTTATCAGTATTTATTAACAGTATTATTATTAACCTAACCTACAATCAGTCGATATAGAATTAGAAGATATTGTCATATGTATGATGAATTTTCAATACTAGTCATATTACAAATTTTAAAAATAAAGTTCGGTTATTTGTTTGATATTGTAACAATAATAGAATATTATAAAACATACAGTACAATACAAAAATAATGTATTGAGAATAATGCCAGAAAAATATTATTTCCTCACTCCATCGGTACAATAAATTGTTAAAATAAATGACAAATGACTAATAAAGAATGTATGACACTTTTACGCGACCTTAACTAACCTAAATTTAATAGTTCGTATTTTTATAGATTTTTTCGAAATAAAATATTTAAGAGTACCAACATATCCACCATCATACACACGAATCAAATTATATGCGAAACGAGCAAGAACTTAATAATTTTTCGCTTATGCGAATTGCCAAACAATTCTAACGCAATATAGGTATACATTTTACTTATACACATAATTATAGACATTATTCCACCGTGTCCATTCATTCAACATCAGCTGCAAAAATAGTAGACAAAAATAATCTATTCATATAAATTTGAAAAATTACAAACAAAAATCAGAATAAAATGTGTAATATATATATATATATATATATAAAGTTTTACATTCCGGATAGAGCGAATTTATAATACCGAAATGTAATAATGTATATCGTTGTGGGAGTAGAGTGAAAAATAACGCACGTCTAAATATAAACGAGTTTACTGAGTGTACAAAGAATACAAGTAGTACAGTAACGTCCTATTTCTGCACAACATAATATTTTCTCAGACTTGCAATTTTTAATACATACGATTGAATATTAAATATTTTTCATAGATTCAAAATAGTTTTTTTTTTCATTCTTTCAATCAAATAAATAATAATGCTTACATTATACTAATGAGACCAGTATTTTTGATGATTTTAATTTTTTGATTTCGGCGGTAAGCTTTATTTTATTATATATATTAACTTAGAATTTTCCTATACATTAATTAAAAGTGAAAATTAGCAGCCGTTGATTGAAAATATAAATCATTAAAATTATTTCAATTCCGTTTAATAATTATAAATCGTTGTCCTTTTCGTTAAGACTGATTTAACAAAGAAGCAATAATTATAAAAAGAAAATGCAATATTTGTAATATTTATTGTTAACACATATTTTACATTGGAACGTTAGTAATCTAAGTAAAAACAGAAAAAATCGGAATTCAAATAATTCAATTTGATGATGTAGGTAATCACTGCATTGAATTTATAATATATTATGTTATTTCAACAACTGACCTCGCGACAATATTTATCTCATATTTATAGACCTATTTTTTCTAATTTCTTGGTATTGCCTACTAGTATTTCTAAAATCGAAGAAGACAACTGGATCAAGGTAAGTATTCCCATGTTTGCGCGATGACAATATGACACATTAAATATTACTTAATTATCCCCATGCAATGAATTTTTAAAAACCGTTCGAATGCGGAACACCAAGTCCAATATTAGACGATTGAATATTATGAAAAAGTAAATAATATTATAACCAGTAAATTATATTATGTTTTATTAAATTAGAATTCGATAAAAGTTATGATTTTTAACATACGTGTATACTATATAGGTATACAATATTTATCGAAAAAACAGAATATTAAACTTCTCGGTTCGGATCATTAATTTATGATGGCTACTCGGGTGGAGTCATTAAAATTCAAATGTTATATGATCATTTCAGTAGAACCATTAATCTATAAGATTGATAATTACAACTTACCACCATGGCGTAATAGGGAGCCCAAATTCCAATAAGTGTCAACGACAACAACGTTCGGAAACGTTTCAAACTGGAAACATTTCCGTTTTTCCAACACTCAAAGTATACGTATAGCTATTTTATATGATGTAGTGCAATAGACACTAAATCAATGTAATTCAGAAAACGAGTTGGTCTTTTATGAAATAAAATTTATCTAGAACTTAGGAATGAATTGTTTAATATAATAGTATAATATCATATGGATTGTAAAATTATGGCTAGAGGTACCTACTATGGGTACACCGTGTAAACCGCATTGGTTAAATCGCGCTGGTATAACATGGATAAGAACTACCACGATATTTTCAATTTTTTTTTTCGTATGATAATATACCATATACACGTTTATCATTGACCACATTCAAACACACGGTGAAAAGTTCAATATTTGTTTTCTACAGTTGGGGTATAGTTTGGTAGCGTTTTAAGTCCAGGCGCGCACCCAGGATTTTTGTTTGGGGGGGGGCTTAAACATTTTCCTATTTTCTTTACACACAAGTAAATAATTACCGCAAATTATAAATGGTAATTTTTCACTATTATTATTATATGTTATATTATACGTTTAATCAATCATCATTGTAGTACCTACTATATTTGTGAAAATATGCTATAATAATGTATAATTTAGTAAAAAAATATATTTTGGGGGGGGGCTTCAGCCCCAAAGCCCTCCCCCCTTGGATGCGCCACTGGTTATAACCAATATTGGTTACACGGTTGGGAACACGGTGATAGTGTAATAGTATTACCTTAAAGGTAAGTATAATATTACCAAGATAGTATTTGTTTTTATTCTGAGATAAGTGAACTTTTCCCGGTCATACAGAAAATTAAGTAACCGAACAAAAGGACTTTGGAGTATCAGGTAATATTAGAGTCCATTATGTAATTTTATTTTATTTACGACGTATTCCTACAATTATTGTTTTTATTTAATTTTTAATATCCAAATAAAACGTATTTATTTCAATTTATTATACACTTTACCTAAAATAAAAACCTCTTGAAAACTTTCAATTGGCATATTTTCTAATGGGTGAGATACACTTCAGCACCTATTTATGGTATAGGTTCATTAACCATCAATACCTTCACCCAAGCCTTAGAATCTGTTTTTAAATACGACAAAAATACGCTTTTGTTGCCGTCTTCAGATTTTAACAAATAATTTCACTGCCTACCTAAAACAACTATAGTCTATGCATAGGGACTTATGGAATTTTTTCAAATCAAAGAAAAAAAAACGCAATTTTAATTAAATTCCATTGGAAATCCTGGACGGCAGACTCACAAAATGCGAACCGCTGCACAAGCTGATGTGTTTCTTTTACTTAAATTGATTGTAAACGTGCGACATCAATCAATTATTTGAAAATGATTAATGTACTTACTAAGAAAAGAAGACAGCGTTTATTAACCGTCTAAAAATAAAGCAATTCATCAGCGAAGAAGAACCCCTAATGAAAAAAAGTGAAATGTATCTATATATATATATAATACATCTGTCATCTACGTATGTACAGAGAACATTAGAACATTAAAATAATATGCACACATTTATAAAACAATAATATTAATTCAAATCTATTCTCATAAAAATCATAAATTTTAATAGCAGAATTAAGTAACAATAATGTTTATATAAAACATTTGAGTTAATGATTATTTTTTTAATAACACGACTGGTATTATTTTTAATTTTGTACTTATATCTTATAGATATGGTTTACTCTATTGATTTAAATTTAGTAATAATCCTGGAGGCTAGTTTTTTTGTAAAGACATAAAAAAATTAACTGTAGTATAAATAATTAATGAAGTGTTTTATTTTCTAATTAGTCTTACGATATAGCTAAATTTAATTAAAAATCAACGTACACAACACTTAGCAAATATTAGGTACATTAGGTACAGTATTAGGTAATCGTATTTAAAATTAATTATATTTTTTTATACAACGCAAACGGTAAATAAATGTTAAAAAGCTTTCATAATTACCTACTATTTACTGAGGTTTGGATATAATTATCATGTTTTCTGGTTCCTGTCTGGTTCATTTTATTATAAGTCGTATTGAATTGAATAAATAATTATCCTCAACAAATAAATATAGGTAGGTACTTTTTAAGTAAAATCTATACAAAATATAAGTATTATAAACATGTTATGTTTCTATCATTCGTGGCTAAGATCAGCGATCAGTAATTACACTATCTGATAAATAATTATACGGATATTGATAAAAGAAGACCAGAAAATAAAAACTATTATAGCTCTTCTACAGTATTAGTACCATGATAACGTTACATATTTATATAATTTTTATGTTTGATAAAAGCAGAGATGTGAGGGTTAAATTAAAATGTATACCTCTATTTCAAAAACGTTTAATGAGGAGGAATTTTCAATACATTGACATGATTAATAGTAGATATATTAATAATTTATATTTTTTTTCTAAGTCCTCTTTCTGTAGGACATAATTTTAACCTAATACTTATCTACAGCATATCATAATTTAAAGACGACAAGATTACAGGAATAGGTCAAATATCAAACGACAACATAATATTATATAGTGATACAAACTTCATACCATTTTCAAATCATGCCCATATAGTCATATTCAAGAATGGTTTGTATCGAAACGAGTTATACAAATTTAGTTATTAATTGACCATAATTATGAAGTTATTTCAGTAGATACTTTATGTGGACATGATTTGAATCATCAATAGAGACATTTATTTTTTTGTTTCACTTTTTTGACAACATTGTGTTGTAAAAATTGTTCAATTACGAAAAACAAGTGAAATGTATTTATAAATTATAATAATTATAAATTATGAGTAAGTAAACATATTTTTCACCCACACCATCCGACCGAATATATATATATATATATATATATATATATTATAACAAAAAATTACAGTTATAAGACGCAAAAAATATTTTCACATGTGCGACTTAAAAAAAATAACATTTGCGTAATACTTTTGTCCACAACCTTTTATAATACAACTGTATAGTGTTTACTAATATTATACAGAAAAAAATACATTTTCGGTACACAAAAACAATAGATTTACCAATAAAATGAATTCATAAACTCTGTGATAAACTGCATCAAACGGATATGAAAAGCATTACTTGTTAAGAAATTGTAATATTATAAAAATGATTTTATAATAATACACTGGGTTAACACACGTAATTATTTAACTATTGTACTTAACCTTACTCGTTGAAATAACAAAATGTTTGCGATCCATCAACGCATATACATATATATATATATATATATATATATATATTATTATTATACTTTTCTTTTTTTTACAGCTAATTATCATTTCTGGCCAAATATTGACTAATAATTATATTAATCACTCACACGATCAAAACATATGTTTTAGTATTCTCTCACACAGAATACAAACCATTTGGTGTCTAGCTTATTTGTTTTACCGTGCTCATTCACCGGTAATACGAGTAATAGCAAACGTGTTATGATTTTTCAACTAAACGTGCTTTTTAATAATACAGTTAAAAAAATTGATAAAATTAAAAAATCGGTTTAATTTGAAACCGAACCATACTATATACTTCACTTATTGCAAGCGTGAGGCATAGATATGAGAGCATACAGATAGGAGAAAGAAGAAACCATAACCAGTTATAAGAAGTTTATTGCAACTTTTTATTGCTACAAAACAAAATAATATTATTATTATTAATATTACGATAAAATTGTAAAATTACGCTATTCGTTACAATTTCGAGAAAAAAAAACACTAAACATTAATATAATAATAATAATTATAATAATAATAATAATAATAATAATATATCTTATATAATGTGTGATTGTGTTTGTGTGTATCAAAGTTAAATATTTGACATTTGTAGTTAGACAACACTCTAATACATTCTAGACAACATTGTACTTTCTTAATAACGATGATAACGTAGGTATAATATTATAATAAATGTATAAGTCTTAACGTTCTACAAACAGAATATATATTGTGTAATATTAAACTTAATCATATTTATATTGTTGAAAACTATTAAGATAATAAGAAACTCGAAAACTCCGCCACACCGACCTTCCGGCAATAGGTAATAATAGTGATAATATTTAAAAACAACAAAAATTCGACATTCGAAGAGAAAGAAGAACAAGCCCATACATGAATTTAGTGTTGAATGAACGTGCGAGACTCACCTGACACATGGAGGTTGGCCGAAGTGCTGCTGGATCCCAGGTGGTTGGACACCGTGCACACGTACGAGCCGGCGTTGACTGAAACGGACACCGCGATTATACGACATTGATCGGATCAAATATATACAATATGTAAGTAAATGTAAATAATATTGTGTAAGTTTAATGATATGTAGACAAAACCACAGACGTTATTGCGGTGCGCGGAGAGCGTGGACACAGTTTGGAAACCATAGAATTTTGGTGAGCAGATGCGCTCGTATTGTAATATACATTTAAATATTTGGTTTACAATACCACGTATTGGTTAATTGCTATAGTCTTACGGTGCCGATCGGTCGTATTATAATAATATATTAACGACGTACAATTACGTTCACCACGTGCGACTAGAACAAAACTGGACCAGTCGAAGATGTTAAAAAACATTAACATAATTTGAATAGGAACTCTAAAATGGGGTAGGAGGGGAAGGGGGTTCTGTTAGAAGAAAAAAAATTGATTTTGCTGCGCGTGCACGGAAAAAATAAATGTTAAAAATGTCAATTGTTCATGAACAAGTGTTGTAACATTAAGCCCTTTTTATGCAGTAAAATGAGAAACAAATGCGATATAGAATAAAACGTGATGCGCAATTGGAAATATTTTCGTGTCAACTTTGTCGGTCGAACGGTACACATAATAATATTATTACCATTATGTCGCACCGAGTCCCCCGCCAAGAGATCCTAGGGTTTCCCAAACTGCACTTGACGCGCGCCGCACATCCGTCCGCCCGAGAACTATTTACCCTACTCCTTATTACTCACATTGATATGTTCTGGGTATCGTCAGTCTGCACACACCATTTCGGTACTGAATCTGATAGCAGTCTGAGTTATCCAGCACGTGGCCGTTACACGACCACGTGACGTCACTGATGGGTTCGCCTTCCGCTATGCACTCGAATCTGGCGGTCTTGCCGCTAACTACAGCTATGTCTTTTAACGGCTGGAACACGGTGCATAACAATTTATTATAAATCAACACCGATGTGTACAATAATATTATTATTATTGTAAAATTAGTCCGTTGAAATATTTATTATACCCTGTAGGTATAATGTATATTTATACGACGAAACGATATTACGTATGTTACAGTATTATGTGGAATACGTGTCGCATATTACTGCGCTATATTATTGATTTTATTGATAATAGTATATACGCCCTGTTAGGCTCGGTGCGGTACATGTAAACAATTTAAACTAATATTATTTAAATTGATATAATAGACTATATGGAGTGAACATGTTGATATAAATTAACGAAAGTTTAGAATAAGAATGTATTTAGTGTTTGAATTGGATTAGACTACACGTTTTAACCAGGTTGAGTTATCATTAAATAAAATCGAAGTTTTTTAACGTGTTTGCTGTTGTTAGCGTTTTATTGCTTGAAGCGTAAGAAAGACTAGAATTTTGGCGATGGGTATGAAGGTAAAATATTTGTGATACTCGTGTGTTAACACAAGGGACATTCAACGGTATGAGGTTCAGTAGTTCAGAGCAGTCAATTTGGCAGTCCAATATAATTATTATGTAATATACTCGTAACTACAACAAGCGTGAGGTGTATGTCACATTTGTGTATCATATGTATAGTGGTGTTAAGATGAATGAATCATGATGAATGTGTACAACGCGAGACACGAAATATTAACAAAGAATGTGTAAATAAAATAATAGTAGGAACTTAGGCACAATATTATTATTATTATGAAAGAGTTCAATGATTATACGATAGAAATATCACAACATAATGTTTATTATTAGGTAACTGTTACATACTCGAATGATTTGTTTATCTCGTATGCACAAGCGAATAAGTTGAATACAAAAATAAATGAATAGCTATAATATAATATACTTACGGTAACGAAGAACGGTGTACTATGCGAAGCGTCTGAGTATTCGACGGTGTTCAGTTCTTTTTGGTAAATGGGGCTAACAACGGAGCCATCTGAAAATACCGCGTACGGAATGAAAACATATTATTATATTGGTGAGTAGATAAATTTCGGACAAAAGCAAGCAAGTTTTAAAACGATATAATAATATACGATATCATCGTTGATAAAAACAATTTTTCAGAATTAACTCATGTATGTATTAAATATACTATATTATTATATTACGTATTAGGAAACCAATTCAGTTATAACCGATTGATATACTCGTTGTATTGTTTTAACTTTTAAGTTTTTTAGAAATCTTTACGATGATTTGATAAAATTCGGTTTGTTTGATGCAAAATATAATGTACACAACTAGCTTTTCGTTGTTTTCGATTTTTTTTTTTTTCAATTAGATGAATTATATTGTTTCATCAACGATGACAATGTACATTTCATGCGGACGATTAGTAAATTAAAGCAAATAGATTTGAAAACAACACGACAACAATAGGTATAGAGTATTATAATAATACATAATATTAGTACAACTACTTGAGCGTTACTCACGACGGCGATGAATGAAAGAAGATATTTTACCATAGACAGTCAAAAGCGGCACAGTTCAGTGGTGATTTGCTGTTGCGCAAACCAAAGCATTTTATTTTCGTCGTAAGTACTAAACTATGTACAATAATAACATAAATTTATATCAAACACTACTGTAAAGGTCTACACGATCGACACACAATATATAGTATACAATAAATGGAGTGCAATATACAGTCAAATCAACACAACCAAGCCTATTATGTGTGAATATAATCAAGATGTATAAATAAAAACGAGAAAATATTACAAAAACTACGATTGTGGAAAACCCGAAAACATTATAGTAATATACATTGCGAAGTATGATATTAAGCTATTCAACAGTTAGCGTTGTAGTCCTATATGCAGTACAATATACGTAGTATTCGCCGAGTTATTAATGAAATGAACAGACGTTCCATGTTGGCGAGATGAAGAATAAATAATAAATGTTATAGACACATTGTTAAGTCCATCACCTGCAGTAGTCTTATAATGTTCTCGGCGCGTGTTATACTCGGACACCTCGGATGTTTGATGATGAACGGTTTTGGCGGAAAACTCGTGCGTCACTGGAATGCTAACGCTATCCACCGGGTTAGCCGTTATACCGTAGCAACTCGTTTTCACGGGGTACGCTATACCGAATTCATAGCCGAAATCATGTTTGAAATACGGAATTCCGATTTGGGATATATCGGTTTGGTTAGTACCTAATCGTATACAACAAAATCATGAAGTATGTGTGTACACAATAACTTATATACAAACATTTTAAAATGTATATAACTACATGAAATTATAATTATATTATACAATACAGTGAATTCTCGTTACGTCAAACGGATCAATGTAAGAGAATGTTATTCGTAACATTATCAGTGATTGATAACTTAAGCTCTATTAAGTATACACGCTAATCGGTGCAATGAGTATCGAGGGGTTTGCTTAGTATTTAATCCTGTAGGGTACGTATTAATTCGAGATATCGACGTCCCAAGGATCCACTGTAGATGCGAATACATTCATTAATAAACAGTGAAGTGCGCACAAAAAAAGATGACTGCCAATCACTATGTTTTACACTCGGCACTCGGTATACAATAACAAGCATACGGAACAACAACGATAGTAACCACTCAGTATTTTATATCAGTGCATTTATCGCCTATATTTTTTTCTTGCTCCACGATAACTCTGAGTATGTAATTTCAAGCAAAACAAAAAACTCGAATATAAACGGCTAAATAGTAGTCATTTTCGTATATACAAAAAAAAGATTTAAATAGTGTATTCATTTTTAATCTAAGCTCAATTATTTCTATAGAAGAATACCATTAAAAACCAGCTATATTCGACGAATTTTCTGTCAATCAGATGCCGGCGATTATATGGAATCGTAGAACTCTTTGGTTTTTGCGAGAAAATCGAAATCACGGTGACAGATATGAGATCTGAGAATACCGTCCCTATCCTCCCCTTCCCACACACGTCAATGTACGCACAATGTATTATCATAGTACACATTATTAATTGTTCGTGACTTGATATAATAAATATTATAATAATGATTATTATTGTTATTATAATTGCTACTCGCAAATCTGACGATCCCATCGCCGTGCTAATGGTGTATTATAATCTGAGTACGATATAATTGTGCTAATGAAGCGGAAAGCAGTATAGTATATAGGTATTAATCGAGTAGTTATAAAATTCGACCGTCGGATAGGGGTACCTTGCGCCGAGGATTGCGACGAGACCGTCTGGACCGAGTATCCCGATTCCGCAGGGACAAGCTGCGATCTGTGCTCGAATCTCTTTCTCATCTCGTCGACCCGTTGCAAGCGCTTCGCCTCAGCCCTGCGCTCCAGCGTCCCCTGGCCCGTTTGATCGCCACCACCGCTGCCACCGCCGCCGGACGACAAGAAGTGAGTGGTCCGCTGAACGCTGTCCGTGGACTCGACGAAGCTCACCGACCTGTGCGCGTCCGGCGAGGGTGCAAAACCGATCTGCGGAGGTGACCCGGGTTTCAGCTCGAACGGAGTCATCGTCGTCGTCGTTGTCGGTCCGCTCACGATCTCGGGTCTCGGCTGAACGTAGGACGAGTGCCGTTGCACGACGCCCATCTGCTGTTTGCCAGAAGTTTTGAAGCCGGGCCGGACCGGCTTGTAAACGGGCTCTTCAGACTCGGAGTCGTACGGACGCCAGATTGGCTGAATCCTGCATTCGTAGTCGCTCTCGTAGTCACTCTCGCGGAACTCTCCCTTCACGAACTTCAGGGGACTACGCACTTGGTTGTTCCTGTAGTGTTGTTGTTGTTGCTGCTGTCGGTATTGTTGCTGTTGCTGGTACTGTTGCTGTTGCTGGTACTGTTGCTCTTGCGGTTGCTGGGGTGCGTTTATCTGGTTCGTCCACTGGCCGTGTTGGCGATATTGTCGACGATCGTTTTCGAACGCATCGACCTACAAAACAACTAAAACTCATTAACAATATCGCAATACTATATATGTTTGGAAAAAAAAGAAGCGTTTTGACATTGCACTGACGTATTATTTATCGTAGCCGACGATAATCATATTTTATTTTTTAATGTAGTTTAATCAGCGACGCTACAAACATTATTTTCAAAAGCGCAACTACTGTACGAATACTACTACGCATGACAAGCCTAAATATAAAAAAAAAAAAATTAAAAGCTTAAAAATCTATAAATATATTATTATAAACTATAATAATATCATAATAATAATACTAATAATAATATTGAAATAACTGATTATTATACGTTTTTATTTTTTAGAAAGGGCTTCAGCAGCTATGGCCATTAACCTTCCATGTGCAGTTTTTAGGTTAGAGGAACTGTAGGGGGTTAAACTTGTGGGCAGTGTAGGCGTGAAGGCATGGATAACGCCGCAAGAGTCGTGTGGTCACCCATCCGACTGCTATTAGCTATTTTTGTTTAGACAACAAATGAACCACTCAATAAACGATCAAAAATAAAACACTTAAATCCACCGACATTACACTACATTAATACTATTATACACGTATATAATTGTTATTATTGTTATTATTTTTTTTAATATGGAATCAAGTAACTCTTGTTAGTTCAATCACGATCATTCAAACACGCGCATCGAACCTTCTTTATCAATGAGTTCTGTAATCCCATATTCCTCTTGGAACTAAATGTTTGATTACTGTTCACTACCGCGTCGCTCTGAAACCCTCTCGGTTCGTCCGTGTCTGCCGCATAGCCGCTCTCCTTAATCGGACTTTGCATTATCATCGAAGTACTTTTGACTTCTTGTAGCTGAGTCTTAGAGGAGTACACTTTCGTTTCGAAACTACTGTAACTTTCCGACAATTTTTGTTCCACGTTGTACTTCGACAGTTCCGCCTCGCTTTCAAAATCACTGTCGCTCGCTCGAGACTTCATTCTGCTATAAGGCCTCGCATGCGAAACTACGTTGGATACCGTGGACGACGACGATCCGGTTTGCTCGAACATTTTCTGCATGGTTTTTATGGAATTCGACTTATTAGTATTTTTCGAAAGATCGGCGATTCTCGTGGGCAGTTTTGAGCATTCCGAAAACGTATCGCATACCCTTTGACCATCGTCGTCGACCATTCGACCGCCTTCTTCTTTGTGTTCGGACGACACAAGTACCCCGTCTTTTTCCAAACTTTTAGAAAAGCTCGAATGCGATTCGAACGACGAATAAGTTTTATTTTGCGTCGGCCCTTTGAAAACAACCGGCGACTGTGATTTCCACTGTTTTTCTTTGGTCGCGTCTTCGCTGTGCGACCTGGTGAAATCGGATACCATTTTAGAACTTTTTGGAGGCTCTACGTGTTTTATCAGGCCTATCGGGTTTTCCGGCAAGAACTGAGACGTTTTTTGCACATGTTTGTCAAAATGTTGATTACTATTAAACTTGCGTTCGGGTCGTGTTGAAAAACTATTTCTTTCTACGTTCCCAGATGAAGTATTCGATTGTATTTCATACGACGAACTCGTTTTGACTTGCGATAACTCTTCGGAGAAACGTTGCGTTTGAGTCGCACTGCTGCCCGAATATAAATCTTTAGATGCGACTTCGCCGAAAACATTTGTCGAGTTCGGGCGCTTGACTTCATATCGCGGCGGCTCAACGTGTCTAGTTGGACCAACCGATACTTCAGCAAACGACTCGGATATTTTTTTAACACCGTCGTCTATTTTTAGACTACCTTTTTTCTCTTCTCTGCTCTCATTTTTCACCAGTTCACCATTTTTTTCCACAGTTTCAGAAACAAACGATTGACTTTCGGACGACGAGTACGTTTTCGTTTGAACTGGCGATTGCGACAACACCGGAGTTTTTTGTGCGTGTTGAGAATGTGCTTTGGACCAAAGTTTTTCCATCGATATCGCTTCTGCGGACGGTCTTGGGGAGCCTGGTCGCACTTCTATGTCAGCCTGAGGTCTTAACAATGGAACATGTGATTCGCCGTGCGGTGCATTGTGTGGTACACTGTGCGGTCCACTGTGCGGTACGCTGTGCGGCACACTGTATGCTGCTGATCCGTACGACGTGACTGAATGTTTTTGTTTCGATGTGTGGTCGGACGAACCAGACTTAATGACTTCTTTTTTCACGCAGGTCTCTTCTACAACTTCTTGTTTGATCTCGGAAGTCACATCGGGAAATATTCTAACAGCTCCGGATGGGATTTGTTCGGGTGACAATAATTTTTGATTGGTCGAAAGTCTTTTCAACCGTTCTGTCATTTGATCTTTTTTTACCGTCTGTACTCTTGGCATGTAGTCAAAAGTGGGTGGGGGACCAGGTTCTAAAATGACTTCCGACTCATTTGACTGTTTAAACGAGCTATTCGAAATTTTTTCTTCGATATTATACGTCTCTGTGGATGAAAAATTGTTCGAGTCGTTGAACTTTTCCACGGGACTTTCAATTTTATATGCACCTGTCGGTGACACAATGTTTGAAATATTACATTTTTCAATGCTCGACTTCTCGACTTTATTGTCTTCTATGACATTTTTAAAGAACTGCAGTGCGCTCTTTTTCGATATCGAACCATCTTCTATGTTTTCATTTTGAACCAATATTTGCTTTTCATTTGTTTCGTAATTGGTGTTGGTATTGTTTGAATTGAGATTGAAATTATTTGCTTCTGAATGGTTAACAGTCATAATTACGTCTTTGCTACTGTTTGTAGATTCTTTAACAAAGACAGATTTTGAAAAATGTGATTTCTCCTCCATTTTACTCGTGATATTCGTCTGTTTCGATTGATATCCCGGCACAATACTTTTGTAATAATCCTATAGATTTATAAAATGTATACTTTTAAAAAACTCAATTACAAATGCACAACTCATAGTGGGGGGGAGGGATCAACGCAGTAAAATGGATAATGTTGTAATTTTTAATACAAAATAGCTATGTCGAAATTAAAGTATCTATTCAAATAAAATATTAATTCTATAATATTTCAATGTGATAACTTATTTGATATATAATAACATCTTATCAGTAACAATTTTACGAGATTTATTTACTTATTAACCCGTAGCCAAAAATGTATTACTAATTTTTATTATAATAACAATAAAAATTTAATTTGTATATATATATATATATGTAAGTGTTTTAAAATCCTATAGAGTCAAAATCAAAAAAAAATATTATTAAGATAATAATAATAGTATAAGATATTATTAGTACTACGTATACGTAGTAATACAACTCACCACATTTACTTTATCTGTGTTGTCGTTTGGAGTGAATGTAGGCAACACATTCAGTCCTATGTCGGGTAAGGACTGGACTACTCGTAAATCGGCACAACTCACTGCTTCTCCGCCTTCGTTTTTTGCTGCAACTTTGTACTCTCCAGCGTGTTCCGTCGTGGCTGCGAAAAGTTTATACATTTACAAATTAAAATACATTTTCGCGCACGACATTAAATCAATAATGTTACCTTTTTCGATTACTACCGCACTGCAATTTCCTTGTTGTCTCAATCTGTAAGAACTCGAAGGGAAAACCAATGGCTGATTATTTTTAAACCAGCTAACTGTGGGTTCCGGAGTTCCGGCCACTTCGATTTCCAAAACAACCCTCTCACCCTCGGCAACCGTGTTCGGTAACAGTCTCCGGCACATGACGGGTGGAAACACATTTTCTTAAACAAACATTCCCTCGTCATAATAAATACACAAATACGTAAACTGAAATCGAATTAAAAATACGTAACAAAAGACTAAATATACTCACTTCTGACAATAATATCGGTCGTACAACTCGTACCCCCGGCAGCATTCGTGGCCTTACACGTATACTGGCCCGCGTCTTCTACAGTCAAACGTTTAATATCCAAACGGGTTTTATTAACTTCGCTGGTAATTTTAATTTTATCACCATCGGGAATCAAATCGATGCCGTTCTTACTCCACGTGATGTCAGACGGCGGGTGGCTGTCTATTATGGCGTCCAAATAAGCGTCTTCCCCTTGCTCGGCCATTTTCCCCTGTGGAGCCGAAACGAAACGCGGCGCTGTTTGTTTTCTGATTTGTTTCGAGATATTTCTGTCGATAAGCGATTTTTGATAATTGTCCTTAACCAACCCTTGGTTGAGCAAGCTTCGTTCGAAAAACGAAGTCTGATGTTCTTCGGATATGTTAGTGGAGCTCAAATCGGTCACGTGTTGGCTTTTTTTCCCGTCCAAGTTGTGATATTCTTCCGTTCGTAGCGATTCGAACTAGACATTTTTGCATTGATCAAAAAATAATAATTAAACACAATAATAAATTAAAAAAAAAAAAAAAAAAAACAGTTAATTGTTTTTATGTTCACTGTAAAAATAATATCAACTAACCTGTATCGGAGCGTTGTTTCCACATTGTTTACTCTGTTTCTCTGATTGCAAGCTGAACGAGTCCAATTTAAACTTAGGGGCGCTATCAACTCCGCCATTGATCGACGACGACGATGACATAAACATCGACTGCTTCGATTCGAATTTAGAACTGGACTCGTAGACTTCGGAAACGGTGTGCCTCGTATTGTTATTTATGCCATCGTTGTTGTTGGCCATGGTGAACGGTACGACTTCGCGTTCTGTGTGCGAATATAAACAAATTAAATAATTAAAATACCACCGAATGGTTTTTGGAGAGAAGTGAACAAAATATTATAATATTATGTTGCAAGATGAGCGACAGATGCATAAGGATTGTAGTGTGCGGTGTGTGTACGATGACTGTGTACAATGGGAATGCATAGGTTGAAAATGAACGCTAGCACGGGCTATATTTTTAGAACGCTGTTACTCAGACATCTTTCGTCTAACTCTGTGACAAGAATAGTTTATAATCTTTATATCCACCGCTACTCGTTAGATGCGCTTTAACCGTGTGTTTAAGCATATAATTAAATAAAATGTTTTTGACCGCGTTTTAATTAATTCATTTATTTTTTTTTATATTCGCTTTGGCTTATTAAAGTATATAATAGTATGAAATAATAATAATAATATTATGTGGCACCTTTTATTTTAAGCGAAGACACGCAACTGCATTTGCCGGCTTCGTTTTCGGCAGCGCACTCGATCGTTCCGTTGTGTTCGATATCGACTTCGGGTATGGTGAGCACCTGACGATCGCCACTAGTGGACACCAGGAACGATTTTCCGCTCACCGGTTTCTCGTTGAAAAACCAACGAATCTAATGAACGATTGGAGCCGTATAAAATCGAAACGATCGTAACGTTTTGGCAAGATCAATTAAGAATAATATATAGAACTATGTGTCTATATCATTCACCTTCGGAGCGGGTTTGCCAACAACGATGCACTCGAATTTGACACTTTCGCCCGTGAACACGTCCACATCCGAAAACGTCTCGACGAACAACGGTTTTTCTAACTTCTCTTCGAAATGAACTTCGTTCGTCGAGGGCATGGCTGCCGCGTCGAACGTCGAAATCGCTTTCACAATGACGTGCGAGAAACACTTGGCTTCGCCTGCCTTGTTTATGGCCCTCACTGTGTATTGTCCCTTGTCAACGGGCAAAGCGTTGAGTATACGAAGTGTGGCCGTACCATCTTCATCCGAACTCAACTGGAAGTTCAAATAAAACATCGTGTACAACTATAATAATACCTATTATCGAAAACCTATGGTAAAACACCAAATTACCGTAATCCTGTTGTCTGGTTTTATTTCCACGGTATTTCTAATCCATTTGAAATGCGGCTTCGGACAGCCTTCGGTGTTACACTCCAACACAATGGAATCGCCCTCCCGTACTAATACGTCCGATAGTAGCTTGGTGAACTTTGGCGCGACCACTAGTTCGTCGATGTCCGGTACTATATTGTATACGAATAGAAACGAAATAAGCCCAAATTCGATTTATTTTTACGGCGTGGTTTTTGAAATATCGTGCTATACCTAACTCGACCCAATCGGCTTCGCTTACCTGGTTTAAGTTCGACGTTCAACGCGCACGTACTACTGGCTTCACCTGCCGAGTTAATAGCCACCACTTTGTATTCTCCCGCGTCGTCGATAAACGCTTCTTTGATGATCAGCGAACACTGATCTCCTTGAAACAGCAGTTGAATGTCTTTCGATTCTTTTACGGGTCTCCCATCACGGTACCAAATGACCTGATAAATTATAGTTATATCAGTTTTATTATAATTTTAAATGTTCTTTTTTGTTTCTTTTTCTGTCTGTCCTTCTGACCCTTTCTCTATATCTCACCCAAAAGTACATTATAATCATGTATTAATGATTTCTAATACATAAATTGAATATAAATTGAATGTTTGTATCCAAATTCTCTATCTTCACTACATACATGCTTAAAGCGGATAGATAAATCACTGAAATCTATTATTAAATTTTAACTATGTAAGGTTTGTTTTTCTATTTAATAAAAATTAAATTAAATAATTTAAGTTTCCTTGGAATATATTTCAAACTATGTACATTGATCATTACCTCGGGTTCGGGTTGTCCAACAATCACGCATTTCAAGTGAACACATTCGCCCTCGAGGACCGTTTGCTCTTTCAACGGTAACGGTATCGACGGTTTGATCGGCTCCAAGTCGCTTGCGATCTCCGAATCGGACGTTTCGTTTGGCAATATACCTTTCACCGACACTTGGCAGCTGCTTGACGCTTCGCCGTGTACCGTTCTGATGGTTAAACTATAAGTGCCCGCGTCTTTAGGATACGCTTCCGGTATGATCAGATTAATCTTTCCGCGATTCTCGGAAACCTAGACGAACCACGCTTTATATAAAACATATTTTACGGCGCAACTAAACAAAAATATAACACCTTAATATTTTATACCTTAAAATCTTTTATTTCTTTCATAATCTTGCCGTTGTGGGACCATATCAATGTCGGTGGCTCATCCGTTTCCACTTCACATTCTAGTTTCAACTTCTGACCCGCTCTAGCCATTACATTTGACAAAGATGCAACAAACATTGGACCATTTTCAGGCATTTCTAAAGCTAAAAACAAATAATTAATTCGTTACGTAATATAGTGTATCGCAAAAAAAAAATAATAATAATAACTTCATATTTTATTTACGATATAAAAAGATAATATTATTTAGATTGATATTCTTGTACATATGTACTCACCATCGACGAATAATTTGGACGAGGTGGAATCGGAACCAAGCCTGTTAGTTGCAACACAAGTGTATTTTCCACTGAGAGAAGTACTGGTGTGTTCTATTTTTAACAACGCCTCACCGTTATTATACGTGATTTGATACTGAGGATTATTATCAATACATATTTCATCCTTGTACCATTGTACCGTCGGAAGGGGATTGCCTTCCGCCTTGCAGGACAACGAACAAGTCTCGCCTTCTTTTACGGCCAAATCTAATAGTAATTTTGTGAATACAGACGGACTAATTTGGTGTTCTGGTTCACATTCTATTTGATAACAGTAAACAAGAGTTAAAAATTTTATTCAGTTTTATTATATTTGGCTTAATAATAATAAAATTATTAATTGTATACAATATACCTTTAATTGACAAATATGCACTAGTCTCGTTGAAACCGGATTCGTTTTCGGCTCTGCACGTAAATTGGGCTGAATCTTCCACAAATGTTTCTTCGATCGTCAGGATATAACGATTATCAATTTTAGACGTCTGGTAGTCCGGATTGTTTTCGATTGAAATGTTGTCTTTGTACCAGGTTACTTTTGAAGGTTCACCTTCAATACTATATTATATATATATATATGTATATATATATATAGGTTAAAATGTGTATTTCAAATTTTAAAAAAATGTCATATTACAAATGTACAGAAAAAAAAAATTATGATAAGTACCGGCATTCAAATTTGAATTGTTTCCCTTCGTCGACCGTGTTGTCGAGCAACGGCATAGTTATTATAGGCTTAGGCTTCACAACTTCATCGAATTTGATTTTCTTTGGCGATGAAACGTTATCTTCATTTGATGAGATACCCTAGTACGTATAATTTCATAAATATTAAAGAAAAAATAATATTCATTTATTTATTTACATTAGTAATGGAGGTGGACATCATTATTTCTTCGTATGTGTTGGTAATTATTTGACTAACTTCGTTGTGGCTTTCGTATTGTTCTCCAGATTTTATTTTATCGTCGAACGACTTGAGTTCTTTGGCAATTAAAGAAAATGAATCGAGGAGCTCTTTATTCTCGGTAACAACTTGGGGCACTTCGGCAATTGCTTGCTCTCCAAAAAGTCGAACACTCAGCTCGTGTATTTGATTTAATCGCTCTTCTTGTTTTAGATCACCTGGCTTCAAAAATATTTCGATTTCTTTTAAAAGTATGGTGGCTTCTTCGCTCGTTTTCACTTCGGTAGACTTTCGAGCAATATTCATTAAAAGTTTACTGCCTTCGTGGAACCATTCTTGAGCCTAATTATATAACATACACCATACATACATTTAAGTGCACATAAAACAAAAAATGAATCAAATTCAAGTGTAAATTACTTCGTTTATCAACGTAAAATATTGTACACAAAGATCGATATGACTGCGACTTTCAAACACTTGCGCTTGGAACGTATCCCATCTGGACTTGAGCTTACTTAATTCGTCACGGATGTGTTCAGACTTGGTATGATCAAAGTTCATCAATAGGTTTGCAGCGTTGATGAATGTTTCAATGCGCTGTTCTAAAAGCTATAAATAAAAACAACAAATTATTAGTCATTATTCGGGAATATTCTTATCTCTTATTTGATGACTAACTAATATAGTCTTTTCGAAATAATGGAAGGCTAAAGAGGCGGACTTGGCAGAAGCTAAATTTGCACCATATTGTCCTCGTGTGGACGCTAATTGTTGTGAAAGATCATTCAAATTGTTGTTGATCTGAATGAGGTCATTGTCAAACTGACTTAATTGTTGTTGTTGTTCGATTTTTTGACAGTAAGATTCGCAAGATTGATCCCAACGGTTCCTCTCGTTTTCCATCAAATAACGAACAACATGCATATCTTGTTCTCCGGATTTTGGAGGTTCCTATACATAAAGAACAACATGAAAAACGTTGAATTTTAAATATTTGATCAACGTATATAATTTATTGTTTTCTTAGTGTACTTGTTGCTTGATCTTATCCATTAAACGAATGTTTTCGGCATAAACTGTTTTAAAACTATCCAAAACTGTTTGTCTAGACTTATTGTGTTTCTTCAAAAGCTCTTCAACTTCATCTAGTTTAAGATTAAATATATCAGTAGGTCTACCTAGTTCAGCTTCCTTGACGTCATCGTGAAACTTAAAAATGCATTAAGAATACGTTATTTGTAAATACTCGTAAACTTTACTATGGTATATTAAAACACAGTACATACTTCTTGTAAAGAATTAAAAAATGACGAAAACATGTCTAACAGGGTATGATACTCCGTAGTGATTCCAACAAGGCGGACATGTAGTTCTTTTAACCTCGGAGGTATGGACATGTTATCGCCTAGGATATTTCCTTGGAAACAAATAATTATTATAAAATTGTGTAATGGATCATACAGCTTTTTTTCTTTTTTAATTATAATATATACAATTAATTTCAAAAAAAGTAAATTTTAATAATTATAACATAATTAGGACTAGAAAGATTGCCAAGAGAAATGTATTTGATTTAGAAATTATCAAATAACAATGTATGTATACTCCGATTATACATTTATTTTTTCATATATTCTGTAAATAGCGGCAACAGTTGTTAATGCTGAATTACTATTAAAAGTGAAATCTACGTGGTAGTTGATTACATAAAACTAACCTTTTCCAATTAGTTCTTCGGCTGTTTTTATTCTAGATTCAATTTCATCTTGAGCTCTTTGAACTTCTGGTAAAACATTATTCAACTTTTGCTGAACCTCCAAAATATGTCGATCCACTGAAGATGGTTCAGATTTCAATACTGGGTATAGTTGAGATTCCAATTTGGAAACCCAATCTACAGTCTAGACAAAATATAAACATCATTAGGCAAAAAAGACAATTTATATTCATATTTATAATCATTATGAAAAAAAAATAGATTATTAATTTGTTTTGACAAGTTGTGTTGTGTATGTGTAATGTGTATGTGTCACGTCGAAACTTATGACGTGGAAAGACTAAGTTTGTTGGTTCCATCGATTTTGGCATTGATCCACTGTGTCGTAAAATTCGTTTATATTTAAAAACTTAGAATGAAGGTCGTAATATAAATTAATAAATTGTATTATTTTTTGTCGTTTTCAAAACTTTGTTCAATTAATTGCTAACAAAATATCATATAATTAATATGTTTATTTCCGTGAAATGTATAGATCTAATATTATGTCTTAGAGTTTTGAATAATAGTTTCTTCCTAGATGGATGACAAACGAAAAATGTTAATATAAAAAATAAGATTTTATTAAAATATGATTACTTAACGTTTAAAATGTAAAGAAACTAATTTATTGAATAAATATTCATTTATATTTTTAATATATTATTTTCTTTATGTATAATTAAGTAGTTGCATGTTCCTACGCTAGCCGCAGTATATGGCTGATTCATTTATTATACAATTTATTCACTTTTCAAAGTTGACAAATTAGAATTAAAAAAATTAAATCTTTTTTAAATTTTCAAAATTATAATATTCTGAGCTATTGAGTGATTTATAACTATATTCTTCTGGATAAAAAAAAAAAAAACAGAAAATTGTATAATTTTAGGGTTTATCATTCATTTTTACTAGTATGAAACGCTGTTTACATTCATTCTATACTTTATCAAAGACCGTATAAACTGGACCAAGCATAACAAAAAGTTTTCATTTTTATTTTTGAACTCAATACAATAACATAAATAAATACAAATGCGTGTATAGTATATGATAAGTGATATACAGACTACTAGGACAAATATGTTTTCTTAGTTTAATTGCGAATAGCACTACATCTGTCATCTATCGCTTATTTTCACGCGATAATTTTTGGAGTCATCTTATTGCAGCCAAGTATAAGCACTGAACAAATTTTCTTTTACGACATAATAATTTTTGCTGGAAAGCCCGACTTATGAGAGTTTAATGCTGTGGCTCAAAAATATATTTCTATATGTAGGAATGTACGACTTTTGGAACATAAGTTTATTACTTTTAGAGTTCGATGTTTGCTTTTTATTTATTACAAGACCGTGAAGCTTGAGTTTTTATTTGGAATAAATATTATTATTCCTAAACGGCCATAACATAACATGTATATTCTATTATGGTAACAGTCTTATTACTAGTGATGGGCAATAATATCGACATTGTATGTTTTAGATGTATCGGGATGTATTTTTTTAATAAAAATAGTTTAAATTTTTTATAAAATGTATATTATTATGATATTAATTTGTCTGAATGTAATTGGTTTTTTTTTCTTCAATTAGTTATAGGTAAAGAAAATGTTTGAATTAATAATTATTAATAAGTACCAACTAGGCAATAGGTAATTTAAAATGTGTATTTTCCATGTTTTTTAAACACAAAATTATATCGTTTCCCGTCACTAATATTATTACCCAAATGTTTAGACTATGAGATTTGGCATTTTATGTAACTTACAATAATATAATACAATACTGTGAACGATATTTTACGATGGTTTTACCTAACACAATCATAAACTCGTATTAATGTATTATACATTATGATAAACTGACGTTTTGATTTCAAACTGATTGAATAACGTCATCGCTCAGTTATCGCGTGACGCGTACATATAATCATCCGACACTTGTGTTTTGAATCGGTGTATACAATGTAATAATAACAATAACAACGTAACATAAATAAAATAATAACAACAATGGTAACAGTAATAACAAACAACGACAAAATGTAAAATACGGATATCGCATATTATTAACACATATAAGAAGGATTCGAAGCACTCACCTTGCTGCTCTCGCACATGGTTTCTGACCAAAGCACTCGGTCCAATTTGTTTTCAGCAGACGTCCGCTGCCAAGTCTCCCAGACGGAAGTCGTTCTCGTTTTCCTGTCCGCAGACGAATCCAGTAGCGATCGCACGCGCTCCCGTGCCGCGTCAAGTTCCAGATGAGCGTCCTCCGACTGTAACACACGACGGTCGGTGTAATATTAACGGACGACAACCCTCGATTAGGAACCATGGCAGCTAGCCAGCCGGACCCCACCAACACACGCGTACGCACATGAAAATACACACACATGCGCGCGGGACGTTAATTAAAACCCAAAAGTCGAAAATAATATACGCGTGTGGATGAAGGGAAGCGACTCGAGTAAAGACCAAGACAAAACCAGCGTCTATTTGTCTCTCACTCTTTTTCTCTCTCTCATATACATACACACACACACACACACACTATCCTTTTTCACGTAGATTTTAGGCGGGAGGCAGGGGGTGTCATATCGGCCCATCTCGCAAGTCACTCGTCACCTAACACCATGTTATCGGTTCCCCGCAATATACTAAATACCACTGCAACCGTATGCATCCGTAACTGACGGTGTGATTTAGGTGGGACGATTTACAATATGGACAATTTGTCACGTTTAACTTTAAAGGTTGAAATAAGTGAATGTAACCACCGTTTTTACGTTTCGTACGGACAAGTTACGATTTCGTCCCTCTCTCAGTATCTGAAAGTATCTGATATATAATAATAACATCAATGCGAACTTGCTGTGCGCCCGTAACTATGGCGAAAACACGTGCACCGATCGAATTCACAACACGCACGTGGTGGCGTCATGCAATTACGGAGTTTCGCATACGAATAGGGGTTAAGTTTGCGTTTTGAAACGGCGATATTCTTTTCTTCACCACGCGATTGTCTCAACAGAAACATCACAGATTACAGATAGGTACAGCTCATGCCATAGGCGCCTGGTTTTGAAAATGTCATAGGGGGGCTCACTATTTTATAAACTCATGTACTGTTTTACCCCTCACCATATATTCTTATTTTTATTTTCCTTGAATTGTTCGTTAAATAATTATTAAAATATAATTATTTGATGTTTTGTATCTATGTTATAACATTTTAATTTTTAACAATATTAATATCATGCAAAATCACAAGACAAAATTTGTTAAAAATAAAATTAATATTTTGTGGATATATATAACAAATATTGACTTTCTTATATGAGAATCATGGGGGAGCTGAGCTCCATTTTATCATTTCATGGGGGGTTGCAGTCCCAGACCTCTCCTGTACATGGCACCCATGGCTCGTGGTGTACGGCCCGGGTCTTATTATATAACGGATATGGTGCACTCGTTTAAATTTGGTTTTCACCGCCGACGCAAGCACTTAAAATCATTTAGTACAGAACAGACGATTGCGCGTTTATAGACGATGCCGCCAGACCAACCGTCTGGTCGGCAAATAAAAATGGCTTTGTCCGCTGACACGCGCCACCGCCACCGTGTATATTCACGTCCCAAACACAAAACGGCAAAACATCGTCCACGTACGTACCAACCGACGACAATCATTAACAATCATAATGGACGAATTCATACGCGATTAGTCAACTTCGCCGAGGAACCGCTCTGGCCGATTTTCAATTTCGCGAATTGGCAGATTAGCTATACAGCTCGACCGGACGTACGTTGCCAAAAGACGTAAACGAGAAAAAAAATTGTTTTAAATTGGGCTGCGATGGAAATAATTTTTTTTAATAAACTTTTTTTATTTTTAACCGAACACACTCGTATGACGAGAGCACGATCTTACATGCGTGTTCTATAATTATTTCGACGCACAACTTCAATAAATCTTGTGAAACGTACAAAATTAAATGCAGCGAACTTGTACAGTAGTATGTGTACGTGCGCGTTCAATCGCGATTAATAACGTCTAGAAATTATTGTCATTTCGGTGCTCAGGCTTATCGTAATAATGTATAAAAAACCAAAGAATTGGGTACAATAACAAAAATACGAATCAATCGCTGTTGTTAAAAAATTAATTGTGAATTTATAAATCCGCTATTATAAAAGGAGCGTATATATTACTTAGTAGATCGGCAATTAATTCAACCGCGAGAAAAGTGCGTCGAGCGAGCACTTTGATATTTTTTTTTTTTTGGCATTCAATCACACGAAAACGTTGACAATATAGTATTAACTTGAAATGTCACGTTCAAGCAAAAACAAAATTCTCTCCTACAGCTGTCATATGCGCTATGCCAGACTTGAACTTACATTTTAATAATATATACAGCGAAAAAATGACAAAAAAAAAAATAAAAGTAGGTATTGATTTTCCATACGTACATCAATTTTAAATTTTTAAGTTATTTTTTCACTGTAGATACGTGGTTTTAATTCAATTTGGTATAATTTTTTTACGTTTTCAATAAAAAGTTTAAATTATATCACGAAAAAACTCATTCTTTTTAGCAATAACTATATTTTATACTAGTTCAATTTAGTCAAACTTTTGGAAAAATGTTTAATTATCATTTAAAATGATTCTATAAATATAAACTTAAAACTCAAACGTATATATCAAATTATTAAAACGTGTCACTAAACGGTTTACATTTAATTAATTATATACTTTAATACTTTCTGTGAAATTAATAAAAAAATCATATAAATAGATGCAATAGTTAAACACTCAAATTTATTCGGGTGTGCATATAGAAAGACGCACAACTCGTGAGTTTTATTACTACATAAATACATTTTCCGTTTTAAAATTTGAAAATTCGAGTTGACCTATTATTATATTACTTATGTTTACTATATAAAAAAAGCATATAAAAAAAATAAAATAAAAAACTCTACAAATAAGTATTTTGTTTACAGCCTATAACGTAACTTCATTATGTTATAACATAATAAAACAAGTTTTATTGTATATTATGTTTTGATAAAAACCGTGGAAAACGCATATATTTTCATATTATGTAGTTATTTAGGTAGAATAGGTCCACAAACATTTATAAAATATACACGCGTACACACGCGCAAATTATGTATATAAAAATAACAAGGTATAATATTTCATTAAGTATAACTACTCTCAAATGTTATTTTTAGGCAGGTTTGCGCGTTATAATTCTACTAATTCAAACCAGTTGATACAATTAATTTCTCGTATTACTTACTGCGATAATAATACTATTCGTAGCACTAACCGTGTTATATTATTGTTTTACATCGAATGATCAAGTCATCAAGAAACCAATTTGTTTTAGAACGTGTAAAATAAAACGCGGAAAATTGTTAGAGATATCAAAAGATTCCCCTCTCATTAGAAAATTACAGAAGAAACAATTGTGTTCCTATTTCATTTTTTTAATTAACATGTTAACACATTTAACAGTATAATATAAACTATATTATATTTTAAAGCTAATTATTAAATCATAAAATTGATTCTAAAAATTAGTGAAATAAATCATGTTAGCGTAAACTTCGAGTGATGGTTTATGAAGAATATTGATTGATTAATATCTAATAGTTAAATGCATATCAATTCTAATATTTACAACAATATATAATTATTATTAATTCATAATAAATTATTGTACAGATCATTCGAATTGGATGGATAACATTATTATTACTATTATACAGTGTAGGTAGTGTACAAATTATACATTTATGTAGTACGAATTGCCTAGTTAAATTTTGTACGGAAATATTTACGTTTTTCTTGTGTTCAGATTTATATCTTTACCGGTGCAGTTAAAAACAATCACAATTACAAAATCCTATTTGTGCAGAAACACTGAAGATTTTATTTAACAATAATTATTTAAAACGTTATTTAATCATTTTAACGCTCTTATTATTAAAATCGATATTCTAATATGTATCGTCCATTATTCCTACTAAATTTTCGGGACCATTTGCACCTTATTCTTTGATTTTTGATTTTAGATACGCCTGATGGCGACTTTAAAATTTTTTGAAAGTACCGTCTGTTCGATATCATCAATACTACTCATGTCTCCTTGAAAAGTGCTTACCTCTTAGTTCCACACTTAAACCTAACCTTTCATCTAACCACGGTGTCATTTGGGTTTTTAAACAAATAATATAATATTTTTACAGCAAACACACGCACAAAACTATTTATTCTTCAGAGTGAGATGATCTTTCAATAGTTGAGTCATTTTGTTTACAACATAATATTTGGAAAACAGAAATGGACTATGCACGCAGTAGATACAAATGAATGTACTGACGACTCTGACTCGTCACTCCACACAATACAAATCTTATTTAAATGAATTTAAATTTATAACTGACAAAAAATTTGAAATTATTTTCTTTGGGTACCTCAAATGAAAATAATTTTGTTTTTTTAAACACCGGTTCTACAATGGTGAATCGGCTCAAGAAATTCACACGGGACGCTTGACGCTTGTGATCTAATCGAGTCATATTAGTCTAAAATATAATTTGTTGTTGGAGTGTGGAAAACAAAACATTGCATTTCCGAGCAAAATAAACAAGATTGCCACAGCAGAAAAAAAAAACCAGAATCTATGTACTATTATGTATCACCAATACATTTTCATGAAAAAATAAATTCTCTGTTAACTCACCTTTGAACTTTGGTGTAGGAATTTTTCTCCTGTGTTCTTTAGTTGTATATATAATTGCAAGATATTGGTCCAATGTTTATGGGCAGAATCTGTTTTTTGATCGGGCACGTCAACGCGATCTCCAACAATCGAATCCAAGTTTGAAAATTCAATATTCAAATTCTCGCATAACGTAAAGAATTTCACGTACAACTCTGCCAACTGTATCCTCCAGTCCAGTACCCGGTCTAAATACGTCCAATGTTCTTTCAAGGTGATCGATTTTCCTTCTAGATCAACTCTTGTCTCTGAATCAATGTACGTCAATGGCGGCAGGCTAGTTGAGTTTACTAACGCGTTTATGTCGATCCCTCGAGTCTGGAAAACATTTCATAAAACGTGAGTGATATTTTATTGAATACACTAAAAACCGGTTATACGCACGCGGCCGCAGCGGCTTAAAATATATAAACAACAAAAACCATTATAAAGCCGAACAACATACTGATAAAAACGATGATACGGATAAAATCCGTTGAACAATTTAACCTATTTTTTTATTGGATCGATCGGTATTTTTTTTAGATTAGTATTATGCAAATTTACTGGACGAAAGAATGGTATGTTCCAATAAACGCTGCTGCGTTGACCTAATTGTTAATATTTTTTAAACGAAGAGTTGCCTTGATACATCTGCATAACACAACACGTTAAATATACCTACACCAATGACGGCATAATAATTGTAATCCGATCTAGTTTTTGAAATTATTGTAAACTGTTAGAAACGTACCCTGAGATCTCTTTGTAGACTTTTGTGAGATACTAAAAACTCTCGAGCTTCCAATAGATTTTTACCCATGGAATTGTGTTCATGTAAAAACGATTCAGCCGAACTCATAAGCCACGAAAATATCTGAAAAAAAATTAACACACGTGATGAAATATGTTTACATACTAAAACTACTTATGTTTAGTGCATTAAAGAATAAACGATACAATTACCCAATTGTATTTTATTTATAAAGACGTGTACAACGTAAAGTTATTATTCAAGCTTTATGACGGGAAAAGAAAAATGTAAACTTAACTGACCATATATATATAGGTACTGAAGCAGACGTAAAATGTATACTTCTCATTTTTAATAAATTTAATAGAATTGATTAGACTAAAATTGTTAATTATTAATAATAAGCTACGAACATTTTCCTATGAGAATCTTCTGGTATAAATACTGCATTAATTAACTTTTATATAAATAAGCGTAATACCTATTATTTTTACATAATATATTTTACTGAATTGAACCCGTCCTTACTTTATTATAATTTTCCGAAAACGTGTTGATTGCTTCGGAGGATTCAAAATATTTGTCCTGGTCTTTCATAACAATTGATAGTATTAATTGTTTTTTCCTTTCCAACTCTTCCACCACCCGTGATACGCCCTAAAATATTATAAGTACATGTATGTTTATTATGTATAAATCATAATAATACAATTCTGTCTAGTTTCGTTCTAAAGAAAGGAATGTAATTAATTAAACACCTCAGCCTCGGGTACGTCTTTCAATATTAAGTTTCCTTCTTGGATTACGGAGGCGCCGGTTCGCTTTACCGTCTCCGTAACGTACGTATTCTTCGACGCCAACTTTTCGTCCGACGAATGCTGAAGTATGGTTTCCCATGCTCGGAGGACCTATCGCACGTGAAAACAAAAACAATCATTTACCAAATCAACCGACTATAAATGGTAATAACATTGAACCATTACTTTTTCGGCTGATTCGAAAAATTTCATGGCAGTCTCTAGGAGATGTTCTCTCCTGGTGAGCTCCTCCAAGTACTCCGTGGCCTGCTCTAACAGTTTATACGCCTTGTATTTGTAATCGTCTTCCATGTAACCTTTTGTCAACACTAACTGCTCGGTGGCTTTCACCACTCTCAGCGCCTGATCTCTAATGTCTTTGGCCTCGGTTATCAGGTTCGTGTTAACTTCCGTCAGTTTGGAACATTCGTACTGCGAATCACCCAAACAATTTTTTATTCGGTCCAGAGAACTTCGCCGTTCGGACAGTATGTTTTCAAGTAAATTAAGATCGGTGACTAGAAGAGATATCGTCAGTCGTTTTTCCAACATTGTCTTGCGTTCGTGACAGTCGACGTCCAACGAATGTCGTTTATCGTGAAGTTTCTCCAGCCAATGTTCCACTTGAGACACGGCTAGAAACACAATAACATGAGTGTTGATAAATAAACCGTTATCGTTTTATATTAAATCAGAGAAATGTTATATTATTATTTATTATTATAATATTTAATATACGCTGACAGTTGATACGGAAGGCTTTAAGCAAAGTAATAAACTAATTTACTATCTGTGATGAACACATGGGTAAGCGGATTATATATAACTGGATATGATAAGAAGTGATCAATAGAAAGAAAAAAGTATTTTGTAGATTCAAACGGATTTCAACGTGAAGATGAAAATACGTTGTAACTACGAGTTTTGAAATTAAAATTGTAGATATACTGAACAAACATTACTAAAATTAACTGAAAAGTACATATACTATAAACTGCATCAGTTATGAAAAATAGATACAAAAAGTAAAAATTCTATACACTATGTAATTAGTTTCAATCAGTAAACATGTATTTCTTAATGGATTATTGACAATAGATTGAGATTGACGGCTCGTCAACAATCACTGAAATGCACTCTTTAATTCTATTCTTCATTGTACACAGTTTTAATAAAATATTGACATTATCATTAATAATCATTGCCACCAACTCCTATAACTAAGAATTTCTACATTGTTTGCAAAATAAAAGTAAATTCATTATTTATTATTGACTTTTCAATTTTTTTTAAGTTGTTTCTATTTTACTTTGCATTTAGTATGAATTACGTGCTTCATGACTTCAGGAGTTAGAAATCATTTTTGGTTTCATATTTTATCTATTTTTTCAAGTATAAAATATTATGGAATTTACGACGATTGAAGTAATGAATTGTTATAATATTATTACTATTATTATATAATCAAACGCACTATAATGGACGAATTTACACATTATATACACATGCAATACATGTTGACAGTAAAATATGATCTCATTATGACTTCAGTATACCTCGTCAGTCGTACGTTATTACTATTATTATAATTAAAATCATTCTAAATTGTTACCTAACGAAACGGAACTGTAATTATATCCTGGTCTCGAATCCAGAGTGCCTTTGGTTTGTAATTCCTTCAAAACGCCCAGTAGCTGCGTGCCGTTTCCCAAAGCGAGCACGAGCGCCTCCAGTATGGACTTCCGGACCTCTTGGATGTGTTCCAAATGGTTTTTGATCGACTCGACGTCAGTCGGCAGGTAACTGTGACAGAGCGTTTCCAGCGTGCTTATTCGTTCCAAGCACACTTCGGCTTGCCTGTACACGCAACGAAAAGACCATCATTATTACGGCGTAGCGTTATTGTTTCCGGATCACCGAGTTCGATATTGATTAGAAACTCCCTGCAGCTGCCTACATTATTATATTATAACACGTATTGATTTACCGGTGGTACTCGACGTTCAGATGCAACAAGTAACTCCTCTTCTGCAGTATGTCGTTCACGTCTTTCCAAGCCAACCCCAGCGAATCGGCCATGGCCGCATACACCTCAGGCTGCGTGTTTTGCGTAGCAATCAGATGGTCGGCTTTCTTTAACAGCTCGTTGACGGGACTCTGCTTTTCCTGCGAACAATAATAATAATAATAATAATAATAATAATAATAACCGTAATCCTATAACTCATTACATATAGGCGCGCGTACTCGCACATAATCATAAAAAAACACGTTTATTTTAGTGTTACGCGTTCGTATTCGTCGTATTCATCATATACACGCGGAATGTACACTATCGAGTGTAGTATAATAATATTATGCATATCGAGTCAAGGCTAATGCCGTAGCCGGTTACCGCCATAAATGGTATGAACGCATACACATGTACACAGACCCCAACATAATATTTGTATATTTTGTTCATTTATTATCGCTATAGGTACATTATGTATTATTATTTCAATGAAATCCGACGGTGCATATGATATTATTCAATATAATATGCCTGCGACGCGCGCGCGTGACAATGGTGTACGCGCAAATTGAGGTGTCCGCCACCGCCACCGCCGCCGCTGCAGCAGCGTAATCCTTAAGACTACGACTAATTTGGGTATCATCTATACGCGTTTATTTTTCACGGGTATAATATTCCACCAGGATTCGAAATGAGAAACGGGCGCGAGACGTTACGCTCGAAAAACAAATATATATTTATAATATATGTATCTAATAATTAGAGAGGACGGATTTATTAAAAAATATTTTAATATATATATTACAATAAGACTTGCACCTATTTTGGAATAAATTTACTGAAAATTTAATGTAAATGTAATGATTAATTTTGCTAGATATTATTATGGAAAAAAAGTTGCATGAAGAATTGATTATTCATGGATCCCACTATTGTTCAGTAGTCTCTACCAATAAGTCTCATATTTTAACAATATACTATCAATCTGTATTAGTCTTAAAAATATTAACACGTTAACAAAAATGAAATAAATATATTTTATTCGTTATCAAGTTCATATTTATCAATTAACCTTATTATATTGGACGCAGATCGGAACAAAATATGCGCTATTAAATTAAAAATATGCAAAATAAATGATTTAAATCCTGCACATCCCTAATAAAATTCCAAATATCCTATTCCGATAAATGTAGGCATTAACATAATTTATCTAATTCCGTTCCTTATTAATAATATTTCAGAAGAAAATCGCTGGAATATTCAATGTACGCGGGAAATCATGACCTAGTTAACGATCAAAATCTGTTGTCCAAATCTCATATTGAATGTATAAATATATATAGGTACATAATAAATGTTTTGATAATTATTATTATACACTCTACGGTGTTTATGTAACTGTACACTATAATACGTTAAATAAATGTATTCAAACGTTCAGCCGAGCCATAATATTTTTAAATTCAAAAACGTGTTATAATTGTATGCATATACAATATTATTATTTGTATTATCTATAATATATATAGTATAATTAAAAAACGAAATTTTTACCAATATTTTAGAATATATTAATTGCTTATTGAAGTAATTCCTTCATTTATTTTATTTATTTTTCCGTTTTAAAACTATTCTATTTATTACATTAACTACAGTTATAGAGCTAAGAAATTATTTATTTTTATGTGGATGTGTGATTTATGGCAATTTATCCACTCGAAAAAAATAGGTTATATACTCCTTCCATTTCTATTTTTACAACTAGAACAATGGCTCAGCTTCAACATTTACTACTTGTGCTTAAATATTGCATATTATTATTATTATTCTCATTTTATATCGCGGTGCATTTATTTACAACCAAAATATCGAGCAACTCGTTTAAACGGGAGCCAAATAATCAACATTTATTTTACTGTGCAAATGACAGAGTTGCCTGTTATTATTTGTAAAAATCATACCACTGGTCGAGGAAAATGTCATTTCATAGATCAGATTTCATCAATCTGAGTCCATCCATAATACAGAACGTGTCAATCGCGCAATTATGTTAAAAAATCTTTAAATAAGAAAGTCTTTGTTGTCGTCAAGGTGAACATAGTATATACAATTAAGTCATTCATACAGGTGTAATAAATGTGTTATATTCTAAATGATATTATAATATAGTACATATGTATCATATGCAATTATAAAGTACATTATATAATGTACGCCAAAAAAACGAATAATAAATAATAAATAATGATGAGGTCTGGTTTCGAAACAAAATTGGTGCCATTCACCAAAACATATACTCATACATAAACTAGCTGAATTATCCGGCTTATTCCAAGAGTGAAATGTTTATTTATAAAAGTGTAAGTAATATGATTGGTGTCGATACAAGATTGAAACAAAGAATATGACATGTTAGGCTTGTATTCCAAGGAAAAAGTAAATAGATACACAAAATATTATTATTTAGTGGAATCAAAACACGTGTCACGCACTTGAATTAAAATTATGATAGTAAATCGTAGAACTTGGAGTATACTCTGTAATAGGAATCAAATTGTACAATTCAAATTATGAAGAAAATCGATTGTGTGTGCATGAATAGCAAAATGGGAAAATTAGTTTTATACTTGTAAATGAAGAACACTCAAAATGCATATTGTAAATGGCATCCATTTTCCTATCGAAATAATGTCACGCAGAATCTTCTGCGAAAAATTACTGCTTGAAAAAGACTTTGTTTCTTTACGTATTATATAGTGCTACGCTATAATTTTCATGAACATGTGAGACCGGTCCAAAGCATTTATACCAATGAATGATTCTAAAACTAAACGCCTAACGTCCATTACGATAAATACGAATTAAATAAATCTCTGTACAATAACAATCTATAAAACTTTATTCAAACCTGTATTTTTTCCAACACTCTCTCGTGTTCGGCCTGCAAGCTCGAGGCTTCTTCCATCGTCTCCCCGAGCAAAGTGAGTTCCGGACATAGTTCCAAAACTTTAAGTTCCAAGACATCGCGACACTGAAACAGTACATAACATAACGTTTTAAATTCATAAATATTTTGTGGTTACCAAAATATAACGATACAAACACGTTTTTAAAACAATAAAATATATCGTATATAATTAAAAAACGCAACGACATCAAACCATACACGAAATAGTATCTGAATTTTCAATAAGTGTTCAAAATGATGAATTTTAAAGTAATTTCCATGAGTAAGTTGCACTAAAATTGTTTTTGATAAATACCCATTACACACAAACGAGTGATATTCAATCGGTTATTAAAACAGCAATAATGTAATCATCATGACATATCAATCATTAGTCATTACTATAATGAAATGTTGTGCAAATTAACGTAGGTAGAAAATACATTTATAATAAATAATAATAGGTAATAATTATACTATTCGTAATCAATTGATTAATTAGCCCATTTGTGTAGTCGTTAAATTATTGTGCAACTTATATTTTTGTCATCAATCTATAGTTTTGTGCAAGTCTCCTATATGTATTTATTAGTATATACATTTTTTATGGACATATACGAGGATAAAAACTGAAATATAATTAAATAGTATAATAATATTTCGTTTATAAATTTACAATACTCAAAAGTAATAAGCAAAACCGAATGGTTAAATTTTAAAAATATAAATAATTTTCTTGGCAATTTGAATAATTCGCTAACGGTAAACACAAATGATTTTGTAATCATTGCATTAGGTATGTTAAATCTTTCAAGTGTGCAATATTGCACATATAAAAGTGTTTATAGACAGTTGATGTTAAAATCAATTTTAATTTCTTATATTTTTTTTTTTTTTTTAATTGACCACCTACTTAGAAGCAAAATTTTATTTTATAAAAATATATTCGATTAAAAAAAAAGAACGGGTGGGCCTCGCTTTGCTGTACAATTGAGGGTGGAATGTACCTCGTTTATAGAATAGGTCATTATTACAATGGATTTGTTAAATTTGAATGCAATGATAGATATCATTGTATACGAATAACGATTCTGAATGGAGTTAATATGTTTGTCTAAAATGTGTATAT
>JAIPRK010000406.1:117286-168220 GCA_025469195.1 Chaitophorus viminalis
ATATCATTGTATACGAATAACGATTCTGAATGGAGTTAATATGTTTGTCTAAAATGTGTATATAATAATATAGTATTTTATATTTAAATTGAATTATAATGCAATTTCGTAAAAATTTAAATTTCAAGTAGTCATAAAATTTTTCCTCTTAAGTCTGGTAGAACTTTTTTTATATATTTTTGATGGTAAGCTTATGGACAACCTAGTGTTAAAATTTTGAATCTTAAGTATTAACAGAAAAAATTTTATGAATTTTCAACTACAAAATAACTTGCAAATTATCGCGATTTTAACATATTTTATACAAATTTGAAATTTATGAGCTTATAAAAAAAATTTGAGTAAAATCATCACTGATATTTTCTAGTGAAGATAAGTTAAGCTCATTATAAATCTTGTATTAAATTTTTGAGAGTTTTCGGCCAGCCAATTAAATTTTATAGGTGTTTAAAAAAAAAAAATTTACAAAAATCGAAAATTTAAATTTTCTATAAATAAGTCAAAATATGTCAAAATACTTTAAAAACTTAACCATGTATAAAGAACACTAATATAAAAATTTGGTGAAAATTTCAAGTAGTTGCAGTTTTTCGTTTTTGAGTTGGAGCATTTTAAAAAAAATGTAGTTTGTAAAAACGTGATTTTGCGTAAAATTTCCCGTTTTTTCGTAATTTTTTTAATATTTTTTACGATTTTTGCAAAAAGTATTTAAAAAGTTGGATTTTTGACTTGCCCAAGTACCATCTAAATTCACTTTCCTTTCAGAAAAGTTGCTATATAAGCAAATTGAAGCAATTTTACTGCAAAAAAAGTTGTCGTCAGGCACAAAAAAAAAAAAACACACATCATTGTAAAATCAATAGATTCCATCACTCCGTTCAGAATCTAATAGTAGCGCGTCTATTGCGGTACACCAAACAAATAATAAAATATTAATTTCAATCATCATTGTATTCCAATACTACATATTATTATTTTACTCTATATTTCAACGAGTACGCGATCTTTAGTGAACGTATTTTACGCTCAATAAGGTTATAATCACAGCTTTGAATTTTGTAATTTTCAAAAAAAAAATTGTACATAACTTTTGTATCTACTATAACCAGTACAGCCGACTAAGAAGTTGCCAAGGGCACATTGAAATGTATACGTATCTATCTATATAAATCTATACATATAATACATTATATAAAATAAGTATCTAAATATTTGAAACTATAACTATCATAAGTGTAAAATGTTTTAAAGTTGGGATGCCCAATCGATAATACAGTGAAACAATACAGCGAACAATGTTTTTATTCGCAAAGAAGTGTAAATCATTTTCAATGAGATAAGTATATATTATAATATATACTCAATAATGACGTTAATATGATGTAATAAAATACGTTAGGGTCACATGTTTATAAAGTTAATTTTCGGAAAAAAATACTTCGAAATGAAAAAAAAAAGTACATATAATAATATAATTGTTGTGTTAGTAAAAAAAAAAAAAACCATTTATAGTATAGTATTTATACTAAATTTCTGAATAACCAACTATCTAAAGAACTATGAAATATTGGCAGTATCACGAACACCGTTACTATCGGAGTAAATGAACATGAAGTGAACTGTATATATGTGCGTGAGTTACAAAATATATATTATTCTGTACACATGCTATTATTGCTACTGAATTTTACGACATTTCCGAAAAGATAAAACGTGTAAAATGGTAATTAAAGAATGGTTAAACACGGACGACGTTCGGTCTTCGGTCATTGACGTATTTCAAAATTCAAAATTCAAAATCAATGTCCATTGCTGAGAGAACAGACGATCTCATCATGGCTCGCGCGCTTCGGCTAGATTAAAATATAATATATGAGTAATAATTAAAATAAAATACGTTGGGTCAGCAGTTTAAACGGTATTTTATTATGGGCGATATTTTATCAAAAAGCAATTGATAACAGATTATGTAATATTTTTTGAGTGAAAATAAATAATAACTTTATAAAAACGTTGCATTTGAAGACCATTACGATTACGATTATATAAAGAACAAAAGTTTAACCAAACATACACGTGGCGCGATTTTTATATACCCATCATAAAAACATTGCACGAGTACACAAACTATGTATGTTTAAAAACGCATTTTTTTGGAGTTCATTATTTTAGTTTTCCGAACTATAAAAAATATGAAGAATTTAAATATTAAAAATTTCAATCTATACTCTCATTATGAATTTAACTATTTAGTTTATTATGTCTCTTCGAAAATTTCAAAATATGAAACTGTGCTGAGGAAACGCGCATAAGTTACCCAATTTATTGCACCGGACAATATTGTCATGGTGACATACACACCGTTGGAATAATTATTCGGAAATACATTAATATTAATGTTCGCAAGGGGGCGGGCATTGGGTCTTGAGCAGCGCGGTCGAAAAACAAGTAATGGAATCTTCACTCGTGTAACGTGTCGTATTGTGTACGAACAGCTGATGACGCGATATGACTCTCGGCCCCATGTGTCCCGCGTACAAACAACCGTATGATGATCGGCACGCGGCCCGATTGTACATATTTTACAATATTTTACATTTCCATTAGGTAGCATGCATGTCACACGCGCGCACATAGCCCAACACCGAAGGTAACGCATTAATAATAATAATTATAGCAATAATAACAATGTATAATTATTAATTTACATTTACAATAATGTACATATAGCTGTAGGGGACAGAGTACCTATACTATTATTATATACGATCTTATAGAGTGGGACACGTCCGATTCTACTACAATACGGAAACAATTAAAAAATTATCTTATTGTAATATATATATATATATATATATTAGAGATAATAAGACTGATTTTTTGAAACGTATCGAATCGCAGCCAACAGCGTATAGAATAGAGTTTAGGTATTTGTAGCATTTTAACACAAGTACGAATTCGGAATAACAACACTTTAATACAAATTAAAAATGAGCTTTTGATAACATATATAGTGGTATTTGTATAGTAGATAATGCATAGGGTGAGATTATCTTTTCATTTTATAACAGTATGACGAATATAAGCGTTTTAACAAAAAATTGTTCTTACATGATTCGAAGACATATTTTCTTAAATCCATATTTTTTCGAAAAAAATGCATACATTTATATTTAAGTTCATGTCGTTTAGAACACTTAGACGTGCATGCAACTGAGTACAATTAATACATAAACTTTTTGAAAAAAACCATGCCACTCTTTATTTTCATATACGTAAATTAGTAATTTCATATAAATTCTAAACTCGAGATACTGCGTGGTTATTCTAAACTCTTAGCAAAGCGAGTCATACAATATTTTATATATTATATAAATTAGTTCTATACATTGCAGACGTATATTGTTATTTATATGGCAGTAAACTGCAGTGCACTTAAGCTTCATGCATCGACTTTTTAGATCGGAAATTAGACACAGATGGTACACTATAAGAACAATCATCGTTGAAAAAATCACATTGTATTCGTAAACGATTGTAGTTCTAATCATTTAATACTGATATATCGTTAAATTGACATAGGCGTGTATAATAATTTGAATGCTATGGTATACTTAAAATATAACAATACTCTTTATGTTTGGTTTGCAATGGGACACCTGTCTCTTTCCGTATTAAATTTACCTAATATGTAGTCAGTATCAATTCTACATAGTAATTCAAAATGTTGATATATATACATATTTTTAGTTGAGGTTGAAACCTATATACGTAAATATGTTCTTTGAAATGTAATGTATTAAGATACACAGGTACATCAACTTAAAAAAATTATACCGAAACTAACGTGTTTAGTTTTACATACATTTTCCTTTATCATACATAAAATAAACGTAAACAATTTAAACGTTTGTATGTCCATAAACTATTCTAAATATACCTAGAATAATTTTTGTTTAAAATTTATTAAACAAGAGTGGCACGAGGTAACTATGTACCAATTGTTATTTTTCAAAATAATCGAATGGGTTTTTCGTAAAAACAAGTGCGCTTATAAATACGAATTCATATTTTATCGCACCCACATATAAAACGCGTTCAAATACTTTTCACAGATATCAGACCGCAGTGGCGTAACACAAACATTTAATCTTCCTCCCCCCACACACACACAAATAAAAAATGAGTGCCTAAAATATACACTCAGGTAAAATATAAACTGGATGTAAGAAAATAAACAAATTTATTTTCCGCACTATAAGATTATTAATTATTATTATTATTTACGAAATACACATAACAATAGGTAGTTATAGAAATAAATATTAAACTCGGTGTTTGCAAGTTCCCAATTACGCCACTACACTAAATATATTATTACTTATTATGGTACTAAGGTATTTTACATCCTAACCTAACCTAACCTATATTTATTTATATATTTAATAATAAAAATATATTAATAAATACGTAAATGTGTTAAGTATATTATTACAGCGGCCACTACGCGGAACTTTGGGGGAAATAGATCTGAATTCCTTAAAAAATATCGTTCCATACCGTGTTGTATGCATACGCATTCGATGCGTGTAAATCACCGAGTATAAATAGGTATAAATACATGCGCTGTAACCGTTTTGTCGTTTGTGTACAATGGTCACGCGTGACAAAATTCGAATTTTTCGAATTGTCATATTCTTTATTTATTTATCGTCGTGCAGTACTCTCTACCTCGCTCTCTATTTATCTCACAGTACGTTGACGGTTTTCATGTATAGTAGATAGTAGTCGTGTTGTGCGGGTCAATAAATCCGTTGTTGATTTTAATAGCACCGCGAAGACATATAATATAGTACTCTCAAGCTCAAACACACCAATACATGCAATTATAACAAATAAATAATATTGTACAACACGCTGCTATAATTTACTTTAATGTGCTTAATATGTTATTAAAAAATGTAACTCAGCTTGTAATAATATAATATATATATATGCTGCAATAGACAGGTCCGGGCCAGAAGATGAGCCTGGTGGGCCCGGGCCTATCCAAAATGTTTCAACAATTATTTAGATTTTAAGTTTATCGTAATGTCACCCACGTTACTGTTTTTAAACGTTTACTATAGCAAATAACTTATAATATAAATGTTTACATTTATTTTTAAAATATTATATTATCAATAGTTATCGTGTTCGAAGAATAACAAAACTATACATTATTTTGAACGAATTTGCAGTCTAAAAGATTATATTTTTAATTTACCTTAATTTTAATTTTAATAAATGTAATGTTATTTCTTATTTCATTTTTGGGGGTATATTTATCGTATGTGGGGTCCCCCACCCAAAATAAATGTCTTGGATTCGCACCTGGTAGTAGTACGTAAACGCGTAGGCATTATAGTTGTTACTTATAATTATTATTATGACTGCGTTAAAAAATATAATCAGTTATACGGAACGATTGACCACCATGTATAAAATAACACGGCAAACGTATAATGGCATATTATTATTATTGTTATTGTTGATTTAATCTAATCGATACAAATCTGAAATTTAGCACGTCATCGCCATGCGCCGCCGTACCGTCTGTACAACCGGTGACATTAAATAATATAATATATCGTACATACACATATTATACCTACTACGGTTTAAAAAACACCAAGCGCCGCTACCGCTGCCGCCGTAGTGACTGGGTCGAGTCCCGTTAAGAAAATAGTTTTGTAAAGAGAATAATAGTCAGCGGTCGAGGCCGGCGGCGGCGTGGCAGAGGATAAGTTTTACCAAACACGGACGAGACTGACAACGTGCGCGTAAACTCGCACAGACCCGTCGTTAATTTGTTCTACATGTCTTAAGATTTTTTTTTGATTTACTGCGCTCGTCCGGCCATCGTGTTATGGATTTCCGGCGGTGACTGCGACCGTAATACTCACGCGTACATATATTATACTAATGTGCAATAAAGTGCGTTTAGGCGAGATTGGCCTACACATACCCGCCTATGTATATGTACAAACGAATATTAGAAAATAACAGTATAGATGATGGAGTGAAACGAAAATATGATTTTCTAAAAATATGTGATCCTGAGAAGCTAAATCTATGTACTTATTTTAAAATCCACCCCAAATGTTGTTAGCTCCTCCTATGATAACAACAAAAAATCATAACCCCAAAGTAGAATATTTAACTAAAAAACTCGAAACATCGTGTGCATTACACAAATACTTTTAACTCAATACTTTTAAGTTACAAGAGAAACTTGGAATTGGAAACATTTAGAGGAAAATAAAAGTTTCTCCCCCGACCCCTAACAATTCAATAGCAGTGTTCGTGTATAGGGAAATAGAATGCTACGTAATAATTATACATAATAACATAAAAAAAACAGTGCTCAACTTGAGGGGGGATACAGGGGGACGAAGTACCCCAACTAATTATTCAGAAATTTCAACCACGATGATGTCGATAATACCTATAATATTCAAGTTATATATAACACTGATCCGAGTACCGTGTTTGCAATAGCTGTTATTATTTTGTTTCGGAGCGCAACTGGTAATATTTTGTCACCAAGGTCTTTTCAAAGGGATTTTAACGCTCGCGTCGGATGGTTAGACTCTTTGCTAGATGTAATGACTGATCGCAGAAACCGTATCGTCACTCGAACTGAAAACGTCAATTAATATTTAATATGTTCATATAATATGTCATCATTTGATGTCGAATCTCGTACTGCGTACATTGACATAATTATTGAGATTATTGAGATTACTATTGAGAAATGTCGATCGTAGACATTAAGCTTACAACTATAGAGCCCACCTTTTTTATTGCTATTTACAGAAAAAAATCATTATTATTTGAACACAGAAATTCGTCGAAATGAAAGTGAGATCAAAACGATGTTTTATAACGTCAAAATATTAATGGTGTCGCCATTAGATATGCCACAGACATTATATACTTATATACATATAGTATATATGTATTAAATAATAGGACGTATTATATATATATGTTTTAAATTATACACCTATAAATTAAAGGGAACCGTGTCCGATTACTTCTGAATGGTTCGCGGGATATACCGCTATTATACATAATACATTATATATATATATAGGTAGATAGTTGTATACGACGTGTGTGTGTGTGTGTGTGTATACAATAATGAAATGTATTCATTATTTAACATTGAAACTATAGTGAACAGAATTATGTAACGATAATAGTAATATACATACTTGCGTACATGTAATATATACCTACATGTATATAAATACACGCCGTGAAGCAGAAATATTTCATTTTAAAAACAAATTCATTCCAGTCAGTCGCGCTGGAAAAAAAAACGTGATAGCAAGGCTAACAGAGTAACCTCAACCAAGTTGGTGTATACATACCTCCTACGTATTTGTCTTTTTCGTTCGTTTTGATTTCAAAATTCGTCGGATTTTCGTTTTTCCATAATGTCCGAATTACAATAAGTATATTCAGTTGGAGTTTTAACTCACAAATAAATATTTTTATTGATAACATATAACAATTTAATGATAATATTAAGGGTGGCTAACATGAGAATGTTTACGAACCGCATAAATACTAACTATCTAACAAAGTTTAATAGACTATGTTGCAGTTAAAATAAATAGTAAAAGTAGGTAATAGGTATTACTGGTAAGTGGTATTAGTTTAAACGTAAAATGTAAATAGGTATATGGAGAAAATCCTTTTTTTAATTAATTTCATTGAAAATGGATGTCCAATATAACGTCTTATTGAAACAAATACGGCGAATCTCGAAGTAGAAATTATAGAGTTATTGTAGAAGATGAATTTCTTAAACAGTACAAAAACAATTGTCACACATAAATGATATTTTGGAAGCATGTTATCATATTAAAAACTATATTAAAAATTCTATATCAAAAACTGTGCCGTGAAATTAATATCAATTTTTGAAACTACATATTCGTGTGAATCACTTTATTCAACAATGGACATAATTAAGTGTAAATAATTTTTTTAATTTAATTGAAAATTTAAATTCATAATAATAATAAGTAAATGTTGTTGGTTTTTGTTAATAAGACGCGAGCCGCAAGTTGACCACCCCTTATATATATATATATACGATTAATATGTAAATTAATCGAAAATGAATGATTCATCAACGTAAATATTATTACAATGCATTACACTGTATATAATCGTGTCCTACAATAGCGTTCGCGGAACAGACGTCGTCGTTATGTTGCGACTCGAACATATTCCTATTTAGTCGTCTCGCGATCAAATGATGCACAACGCAGCAGACCGTCACAAGTGTATGTATAGGTGTCCCTATATATATTTAGCTGTTTACAAGGTTTTTCGAATTCAATAAGAGACTTTTGATCTTATCTCTACGAAATGTTTGAATAAAAAAAAATACAAAATATTTATATCATCACACATAGAAAACTCTTAAGTAGATTTAAGAAAAACTGGACTAAATCGTATACACATTTGCACGTTTTTGGTGTTATTACAACATTTGTGGTGTATAAATCAAAAGGGTATACCCGGAAACTGTGTATATTGAGTAATTAATAAACTTTCGTGATTTTTTTAAAATTAAAAACAAAAATATGTATATTTTGTAACCCAAGTTTCGCATTTAGTTTTTACATGGGTGTATACATATGAAAATTCAAAACACTCTGTAAATATAATAAAGATATAATAGTAAATACTACTATGTAATATATGATTATACGATACACCATATAAATTTGCCGTGATAAATATTATAAGAAATTATTACACTTCCATACTATAGCGTCTAGGCGACGGCCGGGTAGATCAAATATCAAGTATTTCATGATATTACACCACACTTATATATGCCGGAGGTGCACATTAATATACACGTATGCCATGATCTTGGCGTGCGGTTAAGTACGTACCTATATAAATAAATGATAAACGTTATAATATACATGCAGCTTATCGAATACAAAAACGGCGACGGCTGTAAAACGTGGACCTAGATATCGTATACCTCTACCTATTCGTTTATGTTAATTTCCCCGTAAGGATACGGCAAAACCGATTTTATATAAATAATACTAATAATAATAATAATAATAATAATAATAATTTGAATACTATTATAATATTTCAGCCCGTGGTAAAAGCTCAAAAACAATGTGCGTTTTTCCGGTAACTCGTGAAGGACTAAAAACGGAAACAATCGAGACCATATGTTCGTCGTGCTGTAGTGTCTACCCGTGAGTCGTGTATTCGGCTTATAGATAGTATATACTATATTATAATACAGTATTAGTTTCTACTATAGGTGTAATGCTTAGTTTAAAAAAAAAACGGTCAAGTTATATATATATTATTATTATTATCCACATACAAACCTACGCATTTTGCATAAATATCATTTTTTTCGTCCTCCAGTTTTTCACTTTCTAAAATTTATTTCATTAATAAGTAAAATAACGTACACCATTGACGGATATTGTGTTAAATGTAACAAATAAGAACGGCTTATTGTTTAGATTTCAAGAGACAATGATCAAATTTTCGACGAATGGTTACACAAAATAAACAATTAAGTATGTTAAAAACGAGCGTATTATCTGTAGAGCACTTTACTACGTAAAAAATAGAATGGCTATATATTTATATAATATATATAAATGTTTTTAGTACTATAAGAAAAAGTTTCCTAGTAGAAATATTCATGATATTAATGTAATATTGTATTTTTATCAATATTACAGTCAAATATCACGTATCTTTATCAAAAGTATGTACAAATAAAACTAATTGTTTCATACGTATACGTATTTAAACGATTTTGAAAGCGCTTTGTAGTTATTATTTATTTAATCGGGTAAATACTTTACTATAAATAATATAATATGTGTATAAACATATTATATATTATTTATGTATAGGTACACACCTGTTTACTCGCGTACTTTTCCATTCATCTGTTTTGTATGTAATGTATATATATACGTTTCGACATATAATGACTATTAAGTATAAAATATATGTAATCGTAATGGATCCATTTATTGAGTTCAAATACTCATGACGGTCTATATTTTGGCATCCTACGACAATCGCTACTCCTACATTTTTCTTCTTTTTTTTTCTCTACATATCCTGTTTTAAATGTGAGAATAATTTATTATAGTGTTACACAGAATTAATGAATAATTGAACTACATATTTGTTTGATATAATGAGTTTGTTAAACACTATAATCTGTTAAAGAAGCATATATATGTATACTCATGAGATCCCAGTATTCATTATACACACATAAGTACAACATTACAACGTATTGCTATTTATTATAGTAATCAAAATATATTAAACCTATATTATGTACGCACAAGCGTATTATATTTATTTACCGAGTTGTGGATGGGTTTTTAACAATCTTGATTCGATATAAGGAATATTAATTATGAAACGAATAATTATTTTCAGTCTGATCCGAATTAACTTATTATAACAACTATTACGGACTTATAACTGCAGCCATAACGAATCCTATGTTCCAATTATGTTATTAAATTTAAAAGGTGGCAGAATAATAAATTTAAATAAGACGTTTTTTATTCGCCTATATAGTCTATGTAGACTACTATTACAGTCATTTTTTTTTTTTTGTATGCTCGTATTTAAATTATAATTATAAAATAAATAACATTGCATAAGCATTTTCACACATACTTATAATAATAATAATAATAATTGATAGATTTAACTGTACGAGGTGGATAACCTCATGTATATTATACCTATATGTATATATACTGTATATATTTCATATTCAAATTAATGATTTATAAATCCAACATAAATAGATATTGATACGGTATACGCATAAGTGCAAGTGAAGACCGACCATATACATTAATATGCATAATATACTCATAATAATATGCGAACATAATAACACAGAATTTTATTGAAAGACATGTTGACCTTTATCTTACATATTTTATTTGCGTGCTTATTTGAAGCATTTCGAACTCGAGTGATAAAATAAAAAACATAAATTCCTTCAAGACGCTTCACGGGAATCACAAAAACCGTTGCGGCGGCTACATATAAGCAACAGTAAATGCGCATGACGTTTACGCGTGCACACGCGAGCACGAACGTCGAAAAGAAGTTGCCCTGTAGAAGTCTAACCGTATACATATCCAAGAACGGCGTAACGAAGCATCCGGTGTAGGTATAGTTGATGTTTGGTGAATTAATAATGTCCAATGAATACGGCGAGCGAAAATTACGTGACATCGTGTCTTGCAGTCCTCGATTTGGGCATCCCACGATAGTTGTACCAGTTACACTTCTCGGCGATTGTAAATAATTTCTTATAATTGTCAGCTGTTGATGACGGTGGCTTGCACGATAGTGATAATAATAATATAATAATGTTCTTAACCGCACGGAGAGGCGGTAGACGGGTGATGCTTTTTCAATTCTATTACGTTTATAATCGACCACAGCGCGTTGTATATAGGTGTTTACATTGAAATCAGCTATTTCCGAGAGGTGAAATCGCATCACCCAATTAATTGACATTATTCAGATTCAAGTAGTGTAGTGTTCTCACAAATATCGTAGAGAATGTCCTAAGACTTTGTACTGCGAGGGGGGGGGGGCATAAGGAACTCACTAGGGATGATTGCCTATAGAGATCTATTTTTTGTAGAAGATTCTATAACGATAGCAGCTCATGTACAATTATGAATTATGTTAAACTATACGAATATTCCTGTCGGTCGATCGCAATTCATCAAAAGCCTCCACCCATGCATGTCTAACACATAAATATACTTAAATTCTACGCGTTTAACGAAAATTCGTCTTCCGGCCTTACACACTGTTAATAACTATATGAATAAAACGTGAACGAAAAAAAAAAAAAGAAAAAAAGAACGTAAAATTGAACGCAGGCACACCACATAATATAAACTTCACTACAATGGCACACCATTTTTCAGAATACGTGTAGGTATATATCTCATTAACGTGTATTAATTCAACCGTTATATTATAAATATATGTGCGAGAGTGAAGAGACCGTCGGTGGTCGTCCGTGGCGGATTGAAATTTATAAAATAATATATATTAATTATTCGTCAACATATTCATTTGAAATTTTCCGTAACCAGGCTCTCGTATAATAATTAATAACCAATAATCATATGACATATAACTGCGGCATAATATATATGTACCCGAACCTATAGTTGTTGTAATCCCCGCTTATATACTCGAAATGAGTCGAACACCCTAGGGCAAGTGAAAAAATATTGACTTAAATCTTGACAAATAAAAACTGAGATGAAAAACACACGTCCTGCATTTATTATTTTAATATGGAATATACGTCTGGCGTGGTTTTCTTCTTCTGTCAATAATGTATTTGAGCTGGGACATTAGAATCATAATTGTTCCATTTTTTTTTATTTTTATTTTTTTCAAGTATTTCGCGTTAAGATTATCATGTAAACATAATAATATAATCTAACGGGAAACGTAGACGCATATAATAAGTTTAAATAATATTATGCCGGTCTCGAAGTGACAACATAAATACAGGCACTTGCACGCAAAACACGTGACAATCAAACGAACGATTTTAACCAGCATACTAAGTGTGTGTGTGACTGTGTGTATTTTTATGCCGTATCTGCAAATTAAGTGTGGTGTTCACCATACCCATACGTAGGTACATATATTATTATAAAATATAAATATATCGGCAGCACCGCAACGGATACATTTTGTGCGATACTTTTCGACACCAAGATTGCTTATCGCAATTTCGAATTTGATTACCATAAAAATCTAAATGGTCAGTCGGTGGTACCAATAGTGTTTGATTTTTAAATCGTAATCAATATCCCACGTGATTTTTATTATTATTTCTTTTCGATGTTTCACGTAGGTTAATATTTGTTACGCACGACATATATAATGTATTATAATTTATGTATACATTATGCACTATAATATACAACATCTACACTTCGAACTTCAAACACATGTCGTCGATACTATAATCCATTATTGATACGGTAAAACGATACTTGTAAAGCGATTGCGGGAGAAGGTATATAACATTAATTAAATCGAAATAATTATATTATTAATCAAGCGAGATGATTAAGAGTCTAAAACAATTGCTGCATTTACGGGCGGCCGGCAGTTTGACTAAAATTTAAACGTTCATACTCATTGAAAACAAATAGCTAGTACTTTGCAATATGTACATAATTAAATGGCATTTTACATACATGTATTATATATACATAATACATATTACATATGGGTATGACGAGTGTACTTTACGTACAAATATTAAAAAATATAATTGTTTGAAAATATGTTATAGATTTTTCCAGACTTCTAATAAATATATTTCAATGCTATTTCGAAATAAATAGCGATTTTTAATTCATTATGTTCTGCTATATTTCATTACAGGCTACAGCCTCATAAATATAATATGTAACGGCAATGGTGTCATTTTCTTTTTTTTTTTCTACTCTTTCTCATATTGCAATATTTATCTATACTCTGGGGTCGGTGCGAGGTCATTTTTCTTTTTGACCACCTCTACGCATTGTTGTAGAAGTCGTATACGAATTTGAACGTATATACATATCGTTTGCCATTATTGTTATAGATGAACACACAATTAGTAAGCTGTGAGAAGAGATCCTATTTCTGTGCAACACCAATATATGCGGCGGCGGTCGGTATTTGCACGAAACGGAGAGGAAAAGTTAGGCACTCGTCAGATTGATATTATATTGTAGCATCGAACGTGGGTGTATGTATAAAACCAATCGCCAATTATTACAATCTTGAAATTCAATACACCACCTCGGCGTATATATGCTATATTATACATGTACATAGAAACTACGCATTCTAACGAAAATAACATAATATAAATGGCCAAATGGTTTGTTATATGCATATACGATATACCCCTTTGGGCGTTGATAGGTGCATATTATACTGGTGTCGTGGTGTATATAGTACAGATACCACTTGAACGATTGACCAATTTTCTTCGCCGAGATGTTGCGTGCAGACGATTGTTTCGTACAGATACCGTTTCAACCGGTTTTTAAACACTCGGTACACGTATATCGTACATAGGTATATATAGTTGTATGCACTTAAGAGACATCCAGTTAAAATTTTTTATTTTTTTCCATCGATTTCCATACGGGTGATTTTTTTCTGTACATCCAAATTATTACCAGATATAGCTTTTAAATTCAGTGCGTACCAGTCGGTTGCGGCCACCGTGCGTTCAAAATATCGGTGTTCTGCTTCCTGTATGATGCCGACGACCGAAACATTAAATTGTACATTATTATTATTATTATTATTATATAACATGTTGATACGTAGACGCCATGCAATGGCTTGCGCCAGCGTACAGACTGCTGCAAACATCATTAATTATTACAATGCAGTAAAAACGTAACAAAACTTCCCGTGTGTTCTACATAATTTCATTTGAGTACAGAACCGCGGTCGTCGTAATATAATTCACCGCTTACAATGTGAGTTTCAAATAATTTACAATATATATATATATATATAAGTATATGTAAGAAAAGTCATTTTCGATGATATGAAATATCAAATAGTCAAATGCACCGAGCCGAACCAAAGATTTACTTGTTTCGCGACGAAAACAACGTATGTTGTAAACGATGCGGTGTTCGGAATACAACCGAAGAACACCAATAAGATTTTTATGTCATAAGTGTATATCCATACGTATATCTTATTATCGTATACGAAACGTGTGAATAATTTATAACATCTATGCCTATATTCTCAAATACATTATTCTATTACTTTTTAGAAACGAATATTATAAATTGTACATAGGAATGCACGTTTATCAACAAACCACTCGTACGGCGTATTCTATTCGATAAACTATACGTTTTATGCACAACTATATATAAAGCCAATTGAAAATATATTAAGTAAACATCTGTTTCATATATTTGCTGTACGATATTTTTATTTTTTTTAAACAGCCGTAAACACAAAACTGTTTTTAATGGGTACACACGTTTTCCTATTTGTCGGCCGAATTAAGTTATTTCTAGTTCTCGTTGCGTTTAACAACAATTAAACTTGCACGCTTAAAACGTATACAAGGATACTCATGCTACTATAATATAGTACTCACATTAGGAACATTAGGTTATATTACTGAACTATATGTATTATTATGGTGTAGTTGTATAACGATTTCGGTGATATTTTATGCATAAATTAAACACATCGCAAAAGATAAAAAAAAAGAACCGGATGGGCCTCGCTCTGCTGTACAATTGGGGGTGGAGTGCAACTCGTTCATAGGATAGGTCATTAGAATGGATTTGTTAAATTTGAATGCAATGATAGGTATCATTGTAAACGAATAACGATTCTGAACGGAGATGATATGTTGGTCTAGAATGGGTATATAATAATATAGTATTTTATATTTAAATTGAAATATAATGCAATAGTATGCAATTTCGTAAAAATTTAAATTTCAAACGGTCATAACATTTTTTTTTCGTAAAGTCCAATAGAAATTGTTTTATAGTTTTTTGAAGAGTAACTTATGGATAACCCAGTGTTAAAATTTAAATCCTTAAATGTAAACTGAAAATTTTTTATGAATTTTCAAATACAAAATAACTTGCAAATCATTGCAATTTTAACATATTTTATACAAATTTGAAATGTATGGGCTTATAAAAAAAATTTGAGTAAAATGATCTCCAATAATTTTTAGTTACGATAAGTATAACTTATAATAAACATTGTATTAAATTTTCAAGAGTTTTCGGACAGCCAAATAAATTTTATAGATACTTCAAAAAAAAAAACTTACAATAATTGAAAATTTAAATTATCCATTAATACTAAGAAAACTTAACCATGTATAGAAAAAGCCAATATAAAGATTTGGTGAAAATTTCAAGTGTTTGCGATATTTCGTTTTTGAGTTAGAGCATTTAAAAAAAATGTATTTTGTCAAAACGTGAATTTACGTAAAATTTTTCGTTTTTTCGTAATTTTTTTATCATTTTTATCGACGCTTTTAAAAAGTATTGAAAAAGGTTGCATTTTTGACCTGCCCAAGTACCATCTACATTCACTTTCCTTTCAGAAAAGTTGGTTTAAGAAAATCGAAGCATTTTTACTGCCAAAAGAAGTATCGTCAGACACAAAAAAAATAAAAATAAAAATAATAAACACACATCATTGTAAAATCAATAAATTCAATCACTCCGTTCAGAAACTAAAACATTGCGCATTATGAAATAGTATATCAAATAAAAGGAATATTTTTGGATTCATGATAACGACTATAGTATTGCAGTGACATTACGTACGTACGGCGCATACATCTACTAACAGGTCATTAATTTTAATTTTTAACGCACTATAATTTGAAGAATATTATTGTATGCGGAGTATATATGTATATACATACTTTAAAATGAAACGTGTGCATAATGCACTGAGTATAATATGCTTTAAAATATAACTACATTAAAGAACACATCACATTCATGGATTAATTAATTCCATATTCAACGGAAATTATATAGAGGAACACGTTATGTTACGAAAAATAACGATTGATCCCGTAACATTTTATTGTATTGAAAGAAAAATTCGATTTTAAATATTAAATATACTCCTTCCTCCCCCTCTTCCCCCTCCCTCTATAACTCAATATAAATTATTCATTATATACTCCTGTGTCCATGATTAACCTATACAGATTTATACTTTTTTTTTTCTGCGATATACTACAACCTATATATTTAGACAAATCAAACATTTTATTATCATTGAACGCGGCGTGTGCATTGTACGGCAACGTTTGTGAAAAATATATTAAATTATATTTCATGAAATGTCAAGTCATATTTTACGTCATTCCAATACTTTTAAATTACCTATATACCTATAGTGCCTACCTACCTACTGTAATATATTTCTGCCAACGCGACTGCATATATAACCATCAATGTACACATTTTTTTGAGTTAGGTTTATTTATATACATCCAATTCATGGTACATATACCTTACTTATAGTAAAATAATAATATTATTTACGTGTTTATATTATATATATTAATATACAATGTTATTATCTTACAATTTTTTTATACGACGATTCGACCCGATACTATACTATTCGCGCAGCTGTGCGCACTGTGCGATTAATTACGAGTCAAACTGCTGAGCGCCTTTTATTTAATGTAAGTACGTGACCGTTAAAACGGCTTTAATGAATATTCGTTTTGTGTAACACATAATTATGTTTCATGTGCATCGCAATGACGATTATGACAGTTTAAAAACGTATATTAAAATACATATAAACACATGCATGTATAATATATATAGAAAAATATTGCCGTGGTATATGTATATGTAAGTATATGACCTCGAAAAATATAATCAAAAATGGTACACACGAAACGCATTATAGGTACTCACTAGTATACAATATATAAAAACATGCACACAATTCATATTATCCATAATATCCTATTGTTTTTGTTCAATGCTTAGTCGCAGGTCTATGACATGTGTAAATATGCGTTTAGAAAATTTGAAACATGGCTTTATTCCGAATAAATTGAAATACCAATAGGTTACATACTCGCAGTGATAATAAATTGATACTATTTTATATTATAATAAAATGCAAAACATGTTTGGCTATCAATAATTCAGACTAAAAATCATTATTAAACTGAATGACAAAAAAAAAAAAAATATCGAATGCTGTTTGTCGGCTTAATAAAATGCATTTAAAGAGGTCATAAAATATTTTCATTTTCATATTCAGAAAAAACTGTACACAAAACTTATAGAAATTGTATTACAAAATGCGATCCGGAAAGTGAATTAAAGTGAATATATTATAAATCATCGTTATTATTAAATATTATAATTCAACCTACCAGATACCTATTATATAAGTTATTTACTATGAAACAATTTAAACCTTTCATAGATAATAATAATATACTAGAAAAGCGTATGAAATATGTTAAATAATGTTCACACGGTTAGATGATATCATGGTAGAATTGTAGAAGTACATTTTTTCCAATTTTCTGGGTCATCGATCATGTATATGTATGTTCATTTGCCTTTCGTTCAGTATTTTATTACGCATATTCGCCATATTGCAATATAATGACATATTTTATAAACATATTTTCTATACATTGAATAAAGTATTGTTTATTTTTCACGGTTTACGATAAATCATCTTGCCACGTGCTATAATACTATATCGGTGGTTTACAAAATTGTTCGTATATACAATTTTCTAAACAAGAAGAATCACAGCGTGATTTCTAAAACTACTATTCATACGGTTTTTTAATAGAAATGTTTAATGGTTTGTCTAAATCCGATAAAACAATACAAGGCATTGGAACTAGAATATCTTGACAAAAGCATATAATTGTCGATAAAAATAATATATAAAAAAAAAAATCATAATAATAACACACGGTGATAACTGTGTATAAATTATAACGCAACGCTGGAAAATATACTTAAAAGACCGATGTTTTCCGTGCGGATACTATATATAATACATCATAAACGATCTCGGGTCAAAAACCATATTGTTTAGTCCAACGATGATTCCTACTATTTTTACATTTTCCTCGGTGTATTACGTTCGTACATAATATTCGCAGTTCAAATCGGACCGCTGCGCAGACGAACTCCTGCTGCTGGCTATACGAGATATATTCTAAAAATACGGAACATCTCATGCCAACAAATTAGGTGGTATGCAAAATGCAATCTCGCGCAAGGGGCACTCTCGAGTTACACTTAGGACCGCGGTGGTGAATGAGGTGAGATAGCGGGTGGGGATAATTAGTCATGTTACAAATCGAACGAAAATACTGTACGCGATGAGACATTAATACACTATTGTGTAGTAAATAGGACGAGTAGAACAACACGATAATGCTACAGCGATCGTACTTTATTATGCATAATATCGTATATACATATTATATGCAAAGGAAATCTCGTTGCCATTGTTTTCTTTCGTACGGTGGCACTGCGATAAACATTCTACATATAATATAATATTATAATATGTTAAATACTATAATATTTTGAAAACAACTTATTTATTTTCGTGAATTTGTAATACCACAAACGTGAGCAAAATATAAAAAGACACTCTTTTTGGCTTTGATTATTTAGGTACTCATGTTATTTGGGTTTTACACCGAGGACTTTATTCCAAACTATCTGCAGGCTCCTTATCACCTGCTCCTTATTCATTCATGTAGTCGTTCATTTAATAAGTTTCATCGACAGCGGATATTGCCTCACCGAGCATTTATGTGCAAGAAGTGAATGAAGCCTTCGCCGAGAACTGCACCAATAAATGTGCACTATTTCGCGACGATATCATCACGCCATTAATTATAGATCTGGCGACGCGTGAGAATTGACCGTGATTTCAGACGAACGGAAAACACAATTATACATAATGAACAGTAAGATCGACAATAGGAGAAGACAATCTTTATCTAGTTTTTAGCACCGTGAGAAATCATTAATAATGTTTTTTTTGGAAAATAAAATCTCGATCAGCTGCTGCAGCATTTTACTGACTGCAGCCGTCGTTTTCGTGTACACATCTGCACCAGAGAACGATTGTGGCGACGACAACGACTATTGTACACACACACACACATAAATGATATATATATATATATATATATGTAATGATATTTCACCGACTTTCATTTCCGCCATGTCCAAAATAGGAATCGCCGCGACGGGGCAACATTCTTCGAGGAATTCGTCCGTCGCACTGCACACAATACATCGAAGCGCGCGCGCGTGAGTGGTGGCCCGGCCCGTATAAGTATAACCCTTTTGACGGCATTTATAACTGAGAGCAAATCGCTGCCGTGGGAAAGCGGACCATCGTATATACATATTGAAAGACTCTTAAGCGGATTTCGACAGAAATAAGGAACACGTGGATCAAGTAACAGCTCCGAAGTAGATTGGGGCCGAAGAAACGTTCGAAAAGTTTTAATTTATAATGTATGTACTATGTAGGCAAATAGATATAATACATTTCATTTAAACACATATTATCGTTTTTAAAAGTTGTTTACGTAATATTTAGGTACAACTATTACGCGCCTATACCAAAATATTGGCGACAGTTTAAAGAAAATCGGACAGAATAGCGTATATATAGAAATAACAATAAATATACGTCTGAAGACGTGTAAATATATCAGTATTAAAACTCAAAGACACAATAGGACAATTGTCACACCTTTAGATTTATTTTGATCTTCAGCAATATTGATGATATGGTATCTTATAATTATTTGGAAATCAAGAAAATAAAGTGACTTTGGTATGTTCACCTTTTGGTATGTTATCGAATTATTGTAAAAACGTCGTGGAAAACCCTCAAATTTCAACAAAATCACTGTCTACTATATATCGTACTTTGCGGTTGAGTTTCCACACCTACAAACATTTTGGTCCTATGATAGTGAAGAGATTTGGTTGGATTCACGCATATTTTACAAATTTCCATGTGTGTAACCCATTATACGTATAATAAACTGAAACACGCGACTATTCCGGCGACGTTTTTTGTGGTCCAATTGCGTGTAAATTGCGCGACAGTAGGTATAATATACGACTCAATACGACTGGCGTGTGCGGCGCCAATTATCAGCCACGTGTATGGCACATATTAAAACCAATAGACTCGCGAATGAATGGAAATACGAATAATCGCAATCAACAGCGACATTGCACGAGGTATGAAACTCTAGTATGCACCCCTTTTTTAATCATTCAACATTACACTGCAATGCCTTAATTGTATTATTCAATTGTGTCATGGTGCATTGACGTTAAATTGATATTTGAAATAGTACTGCGCACGTGTTTTTATTTGACTACAGGAACTTCTCGTAAAACAACGTCTATTATACGCGGTCAACGAGAATGTTTCCTACGTCCACTCAGTAAATGAAACAGTTTTTTCTATAAACCATAGAAGAGAAATGGTCGGTATATTACATAGACTATTTAATCGTATACATCGTGCAGTCGATTGCCGTTCGTATTATACCTATTATAAAATATAATCAGCGTTCAAATAATAAATATTCACTTGCGATTAAAAAAAAAAAATCCTAAGAATGCCAATAATTAAACCGTAACACGAATCTTATCTGCTATATTATGCATTACTGAGTACGACAATGTTTCCGAATAACATTAAATATTTTCACGGCGAATCGCGTGCGTATACAATATCTCACGAGGGTTGCTGCTGGTCGAACAACGGACTTCGCTGGAGGTCATTCTATCATATCGGGGTATGTGATATTATATATATATATACGGAACACGATAACTGCATGGTCTTTTGCAATACGTATTATTGTGTACCATCATTGTGTACACGCACGTACCATGCGTCGTCGGTTGCAGATGTTCTACCGTATACTCGTGTTATGCGTACAAATGTACGCACTACATATAACAGAGGTCGAGGATATCATCGAGGGTATCGTCAGCGTATCAGCAGGCTGAAAAAAGACTGAAGAGTGAGAAACAGAGATGAGAGAGAGAGAGTGAGTGAAAGAGAATCTATTGGTGATGGGACCGGCCGATTAAACTCGACGGGAGAGGAAGGACAAGATCTAAACGAGAAAATTGATCGACATCGGTCCGAAATCGACGAAATCAAGACAACGGTCCTGTGGTAGGTACTTAGAGTCTATGTAGTGTCGAATATACCTGCACTGACGCTTAAGTTATTTCAAATTTGTTGGCCACAACTGCGATGATATCTATAATCCATGGACGTACAACTCTTTTCGAAACCACGAAGTAAGACCGGACAAAAATGTGACTAATAAAAGCGACCGCCCTAAAAACGTGTAGTGAAAACTGCAGTCTAATTAACATGCTGGTCTCTGAATTTTACCTGTAACAGGGCTATGACGATCCTTGTGGCGCCGCTCCGTACCGCTATGGTGCTGACGGTAGTGGCCGGCGGCCGAGCATTTTGCTCCATACCACCCCACGCGGGTTGTTGCGTTTTTTTAATGCACTCGTCAATTAAACTGCAACTGCAGTTATGCTACTGCACTCGCCGCATCGAGGCGGGCGTTCTGTGCCACACACGCGTTCGGGAGTTTTCAGTGAAAAAAAAAAAAATTTAATTAAAACCAACGAACGAACAATACAGCGTCGCGTTAACGTGTTGCTATTATAGAGGGGAATGCAACGGTGACAGAGACGACGGCAGCGTCGGCGACTGCGATCGAAGAGGAGAGGGGACGGATGCGACCGATCGGTCCACCGGGTTCGGACTGACTGCACGCGTTCGAGATGACCACCACACGCTATAGTACCACACGACAGCGATCGCGACGCGAAACCTCTTCCCGTGCCCCCCTCCATCCATGGATTGCAGCCGCCGTTTGTTGTTTTCGTTTTTTCGCGCATTCGACGCGACAGCAAATAATGATAATAATAATAATAATAATAATAATAATAATAGTAATAAATTATAATAAGCAAACAGCGCCACCCGTATTCTTACATAAATATATTAAAATAATACATTATACATGTATCTGCTGAGTGTGTTTTTGTTACGATTGTTTTCCTCCCGCTCCCGCTGCATAACAACTCGTCGCGTGGGCGTAAATAGCTCCAGGTACGACACGATTGCGGTATTGTACACATGTACATTCCGCTACGTAATATTATAATGTGCGTTTTGTAGAGTTGTTATAAATATGCACCAGAAGGGACGCGTTTCCTGGACTTCAACAAATGCACTATTACGTGTATGGAAACATAAAAAACTGGAGCGAAAACGGTAAACACAACGCTTTTTCCGATGATTGTATGCAAGCAACTATACGCGCACTTGAAAGAGATGCACATAATCTATCACGATATCTGTCAGACATCGAAAATTATGGGAATATCGCGCGAAGTGAATGTACGCGTTGACTGAAATTTGTTGTCTTCTTGCAGCGATGAAAAAAATACTTTATACGACACACGCATGCATGGTAGTATGGTACTATGTATATTATAATTCAGGCATGCCCAACCGAATCCGGCCCGCGGAAGTGTTCCAACCGGCCCGTGAGCATTTTATAAAAATTAGAAATTTGTATACGTGTAAAAAAAAAATTATGATTTATAAAAATTTTTATTTTATTAAGCTTTCAATTTTGCGCTTTTTATTTTAAGATATTTTAATGATTAGATTAAAATTTTAAACTTTAAACACTATATATTATTCTATATAAAAAAAATATCTTTTTATATTTATAAGTTTATAATCCGCATATGATACCGTTATAATAATACTATAATATTATAATAGGTATATCAAAAAAATGCATTGCATAATATTATATAGTAATGCTTGAACAACATTAAATTAAAATAGCTATTTCTGACATCGATAGTAATGGAACAGAAATGTTATATCTAAATATCGTCTATTCAAGCGAATATTATTTTTTGGCATACTGTTCTCCAAATGTGTAAAAATATTTAAATAGTTTGCATATTATCTGTGTTTATCGATCCACTAGTATTCACACATTTTCTAAATAAAACTATAAATTACAACTGTGTATAGCGTACTCACGTAGTACAGCACTATTTGTTTGTACTTTTATATAAATATATTATAAACCGAATAATTCTATTATGGTCAACCCGTCTACATTTTTAAACGTTTATAGATACTTGTACTTTTTATTTGGTATTAGAATAATATTTAAATTCGTGTAAAACATATTACGTTCGTCAATCATTCCATGTGCGTTATAAGAAAGAATTAATTCCGTTTTTTAAATGGTAAGAAAAAATAATAAATGATGGGTTCATCAAAGAAAATTAAATTTTTTATTTTGGCGGACTTATGGTTTACTTGTTGTAGCTAGGTACCTTAATTAATTTTTATTAAAATTAAATTATTAAAATAAAAATGCAAATGATACCTCTATACATTACAATTGAATAGGAAATCATATCGATAGTAAAATAAATAATGAAATTAGCGTATACCTATGCCATACTGAAAAAATTATTAAAAAAAAAAGGGTTCATGGTAAACAAATGGAATATTAGTTGTATGAAAAAAAAAGGTGGAAACTCAAAAATAACATCACTGTGAACAATCGTACATTCGAATAACACAAAAATGGACAAATAAAAAAATTATACCTCTCATCACGTCAAATAATATTTTATTGAAAAATCTAACCTAACCTAATTATTCTCTAGACTCTAGTCTAAAGTAACTTGTGTAGAAATACTCAGTAATGAAGTGAATATATATAATTCATTTTTATTTTCAACAGACATCAACACCGTGGCCCGTGTATCTGACTTAGAATTAAGATCACACATATTATATCATTTAGTGCCAAAGCTTATTTGGAAATATATGAACTGATTCTATATAATACCTACAAGGCTACTTACATAAGGCGCAGACAATAAAAATAATCTACTTATAAAATAGACACGCAGAATGTAATAATCAAATTAAATTACCTACCGTCGTTCGTTTTTTGTTTTTTTTTTAATACATTTATTTTATGTAGTTAAGAAAAGTGTTAATTTCTACCAATATATTTCAATTGTTTAGCATTTTAATTTAAGCCCCGGTTCATCTGTTGCTGTTTTTATGCAACGAACTGCGTACAGCACTATACTACACTTGTAAAGTCTTGCCGTTGGAGTCATAAAAATTAACGATGTAATTAAAATATAAAACAATAAAATAACTCAAACAGCCTACATAGAGTGTAGCTAATTTCTTAACCTTTCTATCTTAGATGCATTCGTCACACAAAATACAATATAAATTATAGTACAACTGTCAACTAATAATAAATGAACACTTAGATATATATTTTATCGTTGGACAACGGATTTAAAAATTCTTACTTCAGGCTGCGACGTTTCATTACGTTGTATTGGTGTTTCTTTGTAAATAGATTCGTTGGTTTCCACACATCCTTGAACGGGCGACAGCATTAACCGTCTGGTGTGTAATACTTCTCGGACAACGGTATCCATATCGTACTGAAAAATCAAAAGTCAAAGATAAGTTACACTTGCATACACATCACATCATGGGTTGCGCATGATGATTATTGTTCGACTGGTGTAGACGTGGGAGTAGTGATGATGCCCGACAACAATAAAACCTGATATAATCGTCGTTCTTCTTTCTTTTCATTAGCGCCCGTCAATCGTTGTAGTACTTGCATGCTTACGCATTGGCATTAAAATAACCGAACTTGCAACACACGAATAGACAATCAACAATTATAGTAAAATATATTACTGAGAGTCGATTTTTTATCTAAGCTGTATGACCTCAGTACTTTGGGGGTTGCAATGAGACGTTTGATGACTGTGTCTCTTACTAGTGAGAAGATTTATCGGTCAACATGTGATTACTACATCAGTAGCACGCTGGTTATATTTTCAATCAAACTAGTCTACAAGACCAAGAACAACAACAGATGGGACTAACTATTCATTCTATTTTACACAAATAAAGTGCGTAGTTATTGTACTGAAGCTATTAACCAATACAGTTCATCAACATCATCCAACGATCGTAGACAGCGCCTGCGCTATAGCAGGACAACAGCTAATGTTAGTGGTGGATATATTACTACGAGACACAACGATAGTCCTAGTAGTTCTGAAGAATATGATGACGATGATAATTTTGATCTAGATGATCAAAATAGCAGACAAGATTTTTTTGCTTTATTTTTTTTTTTGCAAGAGATTGTTTTTTGGACTAAATGAGTTTGCTTAAAAGATGGTGTGCTTATTGTTAAACTTATTACCTAATGAAGTGTTCAATTGTTTAGTTATGATGCATTAGCTACACGGATGGTTGACAAATTGGATTTGCTTAGAGTAATGGTATCAAGCCTACAGCGTATGATGATGAAAATATTGATAACATCTTCACTTCATGATGCTACAAAAAAAACAAACATAGGGTTATATATTGCATGAAGGCCGCTATGAAAGAACATTTTTATTGACCATTGGTCAGTGATCTAAATAATTTATTGTCTCGTAGACCTATTGTTATTAAGTTTATGTGTGATGAATGTTTGCAGGATTCGGAGTTCTCATATTTGTCTATGTTTCAAGGAATGAATGTAAATTGTCAAGAGTTGGGTCACCATATAAAATTCGGAACCCACACTTATTATGCTGCTTTTAGTGCTGAACTAAAACCCAACGCATATGGCATATCCCATGTAGGCTATGTTTTCGCATCTCACAACTGTCGACACTTGGCTGCTGTCTTCAAGCGTGGTACATGCTTGTCTAAAACAGTTATGTAAATAGCTTAAAGATGTATAGGTTAATTTAATAATCGGTGTGAAAGTGATGTTTATTTTGGTACTGCATCTTTCATCGGCTGACTATAATACTAATACCACAGCCATTATTCGATGATCAAAATATGATCTTAATCAGTTAACTTTTCATCTGCTCTTGCATCAATATTTGGCAGTTTTTGTGTGCCAAGCAATGCGAGAGCAAGACGCTTGTATTGAAGATACTTTTCCATACAGCCACACAGTCAATATCAAAATGATGAATAATTATAGCAGGACGTCGTGCGGACGTCCATGAAAGTTGTTTTATATATCTGTGATTAAAGCAGATATCCAAACGACGTGGTAATACTTCATTAAATTATTGTTATACGTAGATGCATATCAATGTGCATTCGCAGTATACTGTGCATGGTATGAAATATAAAATTAACATGATACTACTTACCTCGTCATCTTGATCAGAAGCGACTGGTGTGCAAGAGCCGTACGAAGAAACTTTTGAACTTAAACACTCCGAAACAGTATAATAGTCATCATCGCTCTCCATTGTCCTGGAAGAAAACTATTGTTTATTATGGTAATCATATGAAAACAATGTAAAAAAATGATGGCCAATCCCCTTCCGATTAAGCATTAAAGTCAAATTACGTGGGTACCATTTAAATCTAAATGAAAAACCCGAATTACACGTAGGTACGAATGGTACGATTTAGTAGATATATTTATACATAAATATACAAAGTGGGATATTTGTATTTCGAACATAATGATTAGCTTCTTAGTTTTTACCATTATGATTGTTATGACATATATATTAGTTACAAACTTAATACTTATACAATTAACACAATTACTTAGAAACAATTTTAAATATTTTTTTTTATGAGCGTTAAAAAAAGTAAGCATCGTATATACATTTAATATCAAATAACATATAACTATATAGCCATATAGGTAATAAATAACGGGTGGATAAATTTGTTAATTGTATAAGTATTAAGTTTGTAACTAATATATATGTCATAACAATCATAATGGTAAAAACTAAGAAGCTAATCATTATGTTCGAAACACAAATATCTCAAACAGAAACAAATTATTATTATGATTAGTTTCTTATTTGGTTAAGTTTATATGAACGCTGTATAATTTTGGAAAACATTTACCGGTTCCATGGCCTACGAGTGACCTATATAATTAAAGTTATAAATAGATGCATAAATATAAAAAAAATATATAGTTTTGAACACATATTGTGCCTAGACAAAAGTATAATTTTGCGTTTATTTCAATGATAAATTAATATGCTCTTATAACTAATTTCACAGTTCCACTATTTATAATAACTAATAAGTATCTTACATAATACATATAATATAAATATATAATAAACAGATACACTTCGTAATATGAGATTTTACAGAATCAGTTACTTATGCAATGAGATGTAATAAAAATAATATTTGAAATAAAACTACTGCAACAATGTTAATATAAAGACAAGACAAAACTTTAGACATTTATTTTAAAAAAAAAAATACATAAAAATTAATAATATTTATTGTGTCAAAATCAAGGGGTATTACAATGACATACGTATACAACGTTAAATATTAATATATTGATATACTTCAATTTTCGAAATAGATACGTACCAATTACTCATGGCCAAAAAATGATTTCAATAAAAACGATTCGTTTAAATGTACTTCACTAATAACTCTTCACATAACATTGAATACTTGTATATATATTAAAATTAGATTACACAACTACACTTGTAAATTCATCAATATGAAAACAATGACTATAAATCTACATACTTTAACTTATTTCAAAATTTAAGGAAATAAAAGTAAAACGACAGGTAGGTTTGTTTTCTAAGTGCCTACTTTGAATAAATTAAATATTTAAAATACATTTTTATAGTAAACATGATAATATTACCATAACCAAATTTTTACGAATGTCATAATACGTTGATATAATAATAGTTTCAATATTACTATTCAACATTACTTTAACATCGAATTTTTGGCCATTGACGTCTAAATATTATTTACATTTTTTATCTTGTTTCATGCATTTAGAAATTACAGTGTGGGGGTTTTATTAATTTTATACTTTTTTATAGAATTCTATAAGTTATTTTTGTTATTTATGAGATAAATTGTGTTAACTTTTTTATTTAAAATATTGATTAATATTTTAATTACATTTCTGTATTTTGATATATAATTTAAAAAACAAACTTTTCACTGCATAATAAATGTATACATATTATGTATAATTTTCGAACAATTTTTGGACAGCCATTCCAAATAGTTTATTCTTCTGAAAATTAATTTAAACATTTCAACTTTTTATTTTCATTAACCTAATAATTTTAAATATTGTTTTAGTTTACATTGTTCACAATACAATTACCTAAATCATTTTATTTTGTTTTCAGATAAATTTAAAACACTATTATGGTATTTAATAGTACTTATTCTTTAATTTCTTTAAGCAAAGAAAATATTCACTATCATGAGTTTAATAATAATGTTTACACGTCAAAATTTTTGGAAAAATATACATCCTATGAAATGACTATCTTTAGGTTGTGTAAATAATAAAATTAAAATTAACTTTTTAAGAAAAGCTTTTTTAAATATGTATTTACAAAAAATTAAAAATTAAATTAAAATATGAAATTTTAGTCCTTTTTAGTATCATATACAAAAATCATAATTTGATTTTCATTATCTCAGAATAAATCGCACTGGTTATATTATATATTCATAAAATATGAATATAATTAATATAATGCAAGGTGTCACTGATTATATATAACGTATATATAATCGGTGACACCTTATAGTATACCGGAGTACGAGAAGTTATAACTACAATACATCTGTAGTCTGTACCACGAGACTTCAATGCAAACGACACATAAAACACACTTTAAAATATTAGTTGCCTATGTTTTTTTCTTTTCTTAGGATCATCCACCCTTGTACAATATTTCCAACGGCTATTTCTATTGAATGATATAATTTAACAACATCTATATGCGTCTATTTGTATGTATCTATATTCTATATACTTCAAAGATATATTTTTATAAATTATATAATTAAATCGGATTAATAACACGAACAATCGAAAAACAGACCGCAAATGTTTATATATTTATCTATATTATAATATGTATCATGTTAATAAATAATATACGAATGTTATACTTATAACAAATCTTTGATTTCATACATTATATAATATAGGCTTTATAAATAATATTTTTTGTGTGATATAAGTGATATATAATAATATAACCACAACGTACAATTGTTGTTGTCATTTGTTTTTACGTATTGTAATCGATGTAGTACTACCTATATACATATTTAAAACGCGACACGCCCTTGAACGCGTATATTTTGTGGTGTTTCGTCAACACACCACACTCATATAATATAGAATTTGCATAGAGCATTTAATCATACTATAAAGTTTACGAAATCAACGCGTAGGTAGTTATTTTGGAGAATCGCAACATTTTCTGATGGTTGTCGTGCAGTGGCTTTACCCATTGTTTATATTTTAGATTCTGAATAAAGTGATGGAATCTATTGGTTTTACAATGATGTGTGTGTTTTTTTGTGACTGAGGACACCTGTTTTGGTAGTAAATATGCTTCTATTTTGTTAAACAGCAACTTTTCTGAAAAGAAAGTAAATGTAGATGATACTAAGGTTAGTCAAAAATCCAATTTTTTCAATACTTATTAAAAAAAATCGAAAAAAACGATAAAAAAATTACGAAAAAACGAAAAATTTTACACAAAATCACGTTTTTACAAAATACATTTTTTTAAAATGCTCTAACTCAAAAACGAAAAACCGCAACAACTTGAAATTTTTACCAAATCTTTATATTAGCGTTCTCTATACATGGTTAAGTTTTCAAAGTATTTTGACATATTTTGACTTATTTATAGACAATTTAAATTTTCGATTTTTGTAAATTTTTTTTTTTAAACATCTATAAAATTTAATTGGCTGATCGAAAACTCTTGAAAATTTAATACAAGATATATATTAAGTTAAACTAATCGTAACTAAAAAATATCGGAGATAGTTTCATTCAATTTTTTTTTATAAGCCCATAAAGCTCAAATTTGTATAAAATGTGTCAAAAACAAGATAATTTGCAAGTTATTTTGTAAATAAAAATTCATAAAATTTATTCTGTTCATACTTAAGGTTCAAAATTTTAACACTAGGTTATCCATAAGCTACTCTTCAAAAATCTTTAAAAAAATTTCTACCGGACCAAAAGGAAAAAATTTTACGACCGTTTAAAATTTAAATTTTTACGAAATTGCATAAAATAGTGATTTATTGTCAAATGATTTTAAATATTTGTTATAATTCAAAAATTATAAGTCGCAGAAACTTGAAATTTTAACCAACTGTTGAAATTAGCATTTTCTTTATGTCATATTTTTTTCAAAATATTATATTGATTTTTAAGCCACTTATAGGCATTTACAAAATTCGAATTTTTTAAATTTTTATTTTATAATTGGTGATAAAAAAAATTAACTTTTACAAAATACTTGAAAATTTAATAGAATATTCCGCACAAGTAGTTATTATTGTCATTCAAAAATTATTAAAATCCATAGGCACAATTTTTTTTATAAGTATTTGAACAGCGAATATTGATATAAAATTATATGTAAAATATAATATAATATATAATATTCTAGACTGACAAATGATATCGGTTTTTGAAATTTGCACTAACTCAAAAACGAAAAACCGTAACAACTTGAAATTGCCACTAAATCTTTATATTGGCATTCTCTATACATACTTAAGTTTTCAAAGTATTTTGACTTATTTTGACTTATTTATAGACAATTTAAATTTTCGATTTTTGTAAGTTTTTTTTTTTTTATTATCTATAAAATTTATTTGGCTATCCAAAAACTCTTGAAAATGTATTAAAGGATTAATTATAAGTTATACTAATTGTAACTAAAAAATATCGGAGATGATTTCCCTCAAATTTTTTTATACGCCCATAAATTTCAAATTTGTATAAAATATGTTAAAATCGCGATAATTTGCAAGTTATTTTGTAGTTGAAAATTTATAAAAAAATTTTTGTTTATACTTAAGGTTCAACATTTTAACACTAGGTTGTTCATAAGTTAATCTTCTAAAATATATAAAAAAATTTCTACCAGACTTAAAAGAAAAAATTTTATGACTGTTTGAAATTTAAATTTTTACGAAATTACATTATAATTCAATTTAAATATAAAATACTATATTATTATATACACATTTTAGACAAACATATTAACTCCGTTCAGAATCGTTATTCGTATACAATGATATCTATCATTGCATTCAAATTTAACAAGTCTATTGTAATAATGGCCTATCCTATAAACATGGTGCACTCCACCCCCCAACTGTACACCAAAGCGAGGCCCATCTGTTCTTTTTACCTCGTTTTTGAGCAAAATCGCCACTTATTTAATAACAAAAAAAAAAAAAAAAAAATGCTGTTATTGAGGGCCGCTTTAATTTGACTTTCCCGGGCCAAAAAATATCACCAACCCGTCCCTTGGCAGTTAAATACAATCGAATATACAAATTCGCGCATGCATCGCCGCACGCCCGGGTTCATGGAGCACAAAAAACGTCGAACGCGTGTGAATTAAAAATAGTAGAGTGTATACACGAGAGTCGGGCGGTGGCTTCGAACCAGCCGCAGCAGCAGCAACAGCATTTATCCCGAAAAACCATTATAAATTAAATTATGTATATATGTATATATTATATACTACGCGAATAGTTTGCTTGGCAGATTGCCCCCGCGGCTCGGCGATACGCGCGCGCGGGATCGGAGAAAGCCCCTACGGCCGTCGTGGTTCATAAAATATATTTATAGCGTATACAATATCTTGAATATACTCGCGTTCACGTGAGCCACATGTCGAGTCCTAAAAACAGTATCCTGCCGGGGCCGAGACTCGTCTGTATTAGAATAATGATAATAATAATAATACATGCATATTGCGCCTTACGCGGTTACTGTATTATTTACAATACTATCACGAACGTACGCGCGCGCGAACACCCGTATAAATACCTATAATATAATAATAATGAATAATGATAATTGTAAAATAATTATATTATATATTATTATCACGTGTTATTGTGTGTAGGTGTGCGAGCGCTCACGAGTCAAACGGTTTTATTTATTTACTCGCGTGCGCCACGACGCTAATACATAAGGTATACGACGTGAATCATAAGAATTTTTAAATTTATACCAAGGTTTTTGAACGCAGTCGTGTACTTCAGCTAGAGTCACGTTACGGTATCTCCGGGCTAAAGTTCTATACCAAAATATTGAACATTCTATACACCAAATTCTAAAATCCGCGGCTAACATAATATGGACTCCTCCCCCGAAGCGTGCTCCTTTCTTCTGGGACGTGATCCTTCCGCATTCTCAAGTAATTATAGCTGTTTGGGTTTATATATATACCTACCCCCAGGTCACCTATTTTCTTTTCCAATCCCGTTTGCGAAAACGTCTGTATATGTCATTGCATGGCTTTGTGGCGAAATCTATCCGAAAATAATACACACTCTCGCTCGTATACTTTTCTAGAACCTTGTGCATAAGACAACTATTCCTCTGCACGTTGTATTTTACAAAAACGAAACGCAAATCTCGACGTTTTACTTGCGCTTGTACGCTATATATGGTCTCGGTAAATTCTAATTCGTACATTTTCAAAAACAAAGTACTATAGCCTATAGGGCTGTAAGTACACACATTGTGATAACTAGTGCGTTTCGCTTTGTAACGAATAAATCGAACAGACTCATCTGAATTCCTCGTTTTGTTTCGGTTATTCAGTCGGATTGAAACACGCGTAACGTCACTAAAACCAGTTACTAAGTGACTTGAATATAGGAATTATTTTAGCAATCAAGGATCCAAATATACAAATATATACACCAAAAGAGAAGGAATTAGTCTATTGAAAAAAAGTGTGTATACATACGTCATACATTTTATATAGTATAGGTATTGGTTCATTGTTTAAGTAACAATATAACTGACTACAAGTTAGGTAAGTATATTCCCTTTCAATACTAAATAAGGTATAATAATATACTTTTCAAAAAATATAAATTTACTTTTTTACAGCGATTTCATGCGATGGTGCATGACTGCAAATCGCAATATTTTTATATACTCTACATTTATATCATTGGGATATGTGCACTCATAATCTATACAGCAGTGAATTTAGTATATTACAGAGATGTTGAATATTATAATAATAATGATGCATGTCTAGTAGTTACATTAACCAGCAGGATAAAAAGTAAAAGTAATAACTGTAGCGTGGATTAGAACCCTAAATTAATGGAACCACTACCTACTTTTTGTTTACACAAGGAGTAGGAATGCGCGTATATTGACGTCTTGTTTTGTGAAGTATCACTGGGAACGAATAATAGTGTGTGATTATAAAAGGTTTTTTTTTATTCTTTATAATAACCAGCAATACACCAGCTTATATGAGCACATTGCGCGTTACTTTCGTCTTAAATAAAATACCTATCTAATAGTTTAAATAACAATGAAAAATTATATATATATATTTGGAAGTACTGAATGAGTAGGTTTACGGAATAATTTAAAATGGTACCAATGAAAAAATATATAAATACAACTGTCCACCTGATCGAAGTTGGCTGAAGTTGTCTGCAATAATTATTATTTAAGTAACAATATTTATAAAAATGTATATATAAAAAAGCACGTCGCTTCAATAATTTAAAATTCAGTAAGTAAGTATTTGATAAACAATTTATTTTGTTTCAAAAATTACTTTTATTATTTTGACTTTTCGAGTAAAATTTTATTATTCACTTAATACAATTCGAATGACATAAATGTCAAAAACATATATTTTAATACATTTTATGGTATGGATACATCTTGTACTTTCATACGACCTTAGCCTATGAGCTATCTAATATCTACATCCAAGTAATAGTAGGTATGACGTAATGATAGTAATGAGCAAAGATACTATATGAAAATGATCAGAGGTAGCAGACTCATATAATACTGTTATTTATTACGTTTTTTTTTCAATCCTTTAAAAATTACAAATTTATTGTCAGGTATGCTGTTGTGTGGGCAGTGTATATTGTAATACCCTTGTACTCACTGTGTAGTTAAGCTATCGTAAAATATAACTAAAAATACTGAAATATACGGAAGAATAAAAATAAATAAAATTACTGAAAAATAATTAACTATGAAATCGCTCTAAAAAAAATTAAAATAAGATTTACCATCCGTTTTGAAATTTAATTTTTATCTTTAAAACGCATTCTTCGAGAATATTATTGTATAACCTAATAAATGTTTAGCGTGAAACCTTTTGAATTTGAATTTTAAATTTTCTAAAAATAAATGATAATAAGATTTACCATCCGCTTTGAAATTTAATTTTTGTCTTTAAAACGCATTCTTCGAGAATATTATTGTATAACCTAATAAATGTTTAGCGCGAAACCTTTTGAATTTGAATTTTCTTTTACACAGATGGACATAATTTATCAATAGGTGTACAATTGTTTGAAACCGTGAAAATATAAAACATATGAGTATATTAGTTTCTTGATCTTCGTGGGTCGGTTAAAATTTTTTTTTAAGTAAACTATTACTTGTTGCTTGTAGAAATATGCTGTCTGGTCGTGTGCACGTTCTCAATACTACACACCGTGTCCAAGATACTTTAATAATGAAGGAAAAAAAACACTTCGTAAACAGAAATTGGGGCGTAGGTACTTACGAGATATTGTTATACGAACATCAGCACTGTTGAGCGTGGGATATAATTATTAACCTTTTAAAGCACCGCGACTGATATGGTTGTCGGCAGGAAATTATAAATCAATTTACATCATGTGTGTGGAAGAATACGAGTAACGCGACCACTGTCGGCTATTTCACTGCGGCTTTTTTCCCTTCTTAACACATAGGTATATTTTGACGCACGATTAAAAATACAAAATAGATAAATAAAGCGGACAAAACGGACAGGTAGAACACGGTAAGACGCGACTTGTTAATATAGGAATAGGTGACAACAATGAGTAGGTAACTAGAAACGTTCAAACAGCACGATACACTATACTGATGCTAACCTCTCTAAAACTTTTTTTTCTTCTAAATATTGTTATTTTATAAAAAGATAAGTGTCGCCGGGCGATGCAGTGCCAAAATTATTTATTTTAAACTGTTCCCACTTAAATAACTTACATCATATCGTCGCTGTGTTTTTACATTATACAATAATCGCGAATCGCGATGCGAATTTTATAATGTAAGTATTATTGTCATACACATTATACATATACGTATATAGAATAACGATAATATAATTCAGTAGGAGGTAACAGAAATGTAGGACTAATCGGTTCAACGTCAATTAAAAATCATAATTAGGTAGGTATACGTTTAAATTGTAAACCGTCGAAATGTCGTATGTCAACTATTTTTTTTTCATGAAAACCAATTATTATAAGACTCACTATGATAATATATATTATACAGAATTTTCAAGTAATATAAAGTAGTGCAAGTAGAATAAATTTAATACTGTACTGATAATATTGTGGGTACTATGAAAATGTTATGCGTATCTTTATCGTACGTGCTGGTGCTATATTTAATTATGTTGAATAACTGTGAAAAAAATGTGAAAAATTCCCTCTGGACCATTAAGAACCTTATATTATTTTTTTTACATTTGATTTGAATCCAAGGAATGAAACGACTCGAAAACTCAGAAGTTAGGGAACGTTTCGAATTCAATTTATACTCGAGCAACTGCTAAATAAGAATATATGTGTGTAGTCTGGTAATCTTCATAATTTCCAACACCAAGCACCGCTCAGATGTATAAGTATAACTGTAAAAAAGTGTATTAAGAAATAAGAGGTACCTAATTAAATTTTTATACCCATACATAACAAACAGTAAACAGTAAACGTTTGACCCTGTGAAAAATATTAAATGGATAAAATAAGCAACTTTTTCCGTCGTTATCGTAGCCTTCGAAAACCTTCAAATTCTACCCAAAATATTGATTTGTATCCACTGTGTTATTAAGTATTTATTTAGTTGAAGTTAGTAATCTTTTAATAAAATAATCGTACTTTTGACGTTGGTTTACGTCTATTTATATTTTTTACTTATTATTAGTTTTTCATAGGAAACAGTTTATCGTCCACGATCATACATACCAATATTTAATAGCTATAGACATTGTTACTGACTGCAGGTTGATTGTGTATAATATACACTATTTGACATTTTGGTTTAAATTTTTTTATTTCATGATACAAAATACAAGAGTATAGATATATTACTAGTCGTTTAAGGTTGTTTAGTATTTACATTCTTAAGACTAGAGGGGCGTTCTATTAAGAAAATAATTATAATCATCTGATATTCTGATGCTATACTACCGCCAAAAATGAACCAAAAATGAACAATATATACCCAACTATATTATATATAGGTAAACATTATATTATATACTGATCAACATTTTGAACAAGTCATATTCTTAAAATGCAATAACGAAAGCACAAACGAATATGGAAGGAATAAAGATTGATGATTTGTGACAATAAGTAAATATGAACAAGCGGGGAATTTATTAGACATAGCTAGCAGATATATTATTACAAACTAAGAAATTAATGTCTATTGTCTACTCGAATTGAAACATAGAAAAAGAAAACAATAATTTAAATTTAAATTCAAAATATATTCCAATTGTTAGATTATTAGACAATTATTTAGTAGAAAACTAAATTTATTCAAAAATCTTTTTAAGAATCACTTCAATACGAACATTTTACAATAAAAAATTAAAATTTAAAATTCTTTATTCTTATATTAATATATTATATCATTACGTATATTGTATATACAATTTATTAGTTTAATAATAGTGTAACTCAATTTACTGTAGTCAGACATTTTACAACTTACATACTTTAAGTACTGCTATAATTTGTTTTTATTTTTTCAATTGAATCTGAGAGCAAGAAATCTGTATGTACAAAATAGATAGTACAATATGTTTTAATATTTGGTCTTTTAAAAAAATATACATTAGATTTAAAGTTTAATTAGTTAACTACAATTTATATTATGAAATAATATGTTCTTACCCACAGCAAATTAATTTAATACTTTATTATTATTCTATTATTTTAATAAGAAAAAAAATTTTATTCAAATTTAATTTAAGCCAATAATATTATTACGTAAAACTAAACATTGCCCATTGTTAAATTGAAAAACTAGTTATTACATACCATAATAATTGTACTTAATTTAATTTAGTAAATTATGAATCAGGTATATAATTTCTAAATTAATTGTGTATAATACTGTTTTTAGTACACATAAGATAAAATAAAATATTTTTAATGTGATTTAGGTGGAAATATTTTAATAATTGCAAAATAGAAATAAATATATTACCTTTATAGTATTACTATTTTGACTATTTATAAAAATGTTTATTCTTATTTAGTTTTAAGATATAGTAAGTACAAATAAATAAATGGACCATTTTTATAAAATTATACATAAAAATTAAATACATTTCAAGCTTGTTTATTAATAAGCCTCAATAAGAATGATGTTTCATAATAATATTTTGTTATGAACATGTTTATGTATTCGTTTAAATAAACAAAATGAATTTAAATTAAAAGAACACATAGCAACTATATTCTTCACAAAAAAAAATTGATTTATTCTATTGCAAGAAAAAAAAAATTACATGATGTATATAATCATTAAAACTTATTTATTTTTTATTTTTCATTCCTTCTTTCTGCTTTTTTTGTTTCTTAGTCTCTTCCTCATCAATTGGAGCTGGTTTTACAAAAGGTATCTCATCTTGATACCGGGTTGGTAAATATTTCTTCAATACCTCTGGCACTTTGATTCCTGTTTCGGTCTGATATGTCTCCAATATAGCACAAATTACTCGTGTTGTAGCACATGCAGTAGCATTTAACATATGTACATAGTCAACTTTTTCATTCATTTTTTTGGTCTGGCCATATCGCACCAGTAATCTTCTTGACTGGTAGTCTAAGCAATTACTACATGATACTAACTCTCGGAATGCTCCAGATCCAGGGAACCATGCTTCCAAATCAAGTTTCTTAGCAGCAGCATGGTTAAGTGCACCAGACACAATGTTGACAATTCTGTAAGCGATACCTAAATCATCATAGAACTGTCTAGAATTATTTATCATTTCATCAAACAAAACCCAAGATTGATTATCAAAAGGAGATGTTAAAACAAATTGTTCAACTTTTTCAAACTGATGTACTCTGAAAATTCCCCTAGTGTCCCTTCCATGAGAGCCGACTTCTTGTCGGAAACATGTAGAAACACCAAGATAACGAATAGGAAGACTGGCCTCTGGTAACCATTGGTCACGGTGGAGTGCTGCTATTGGTTGCTCAGATGTAGCAATCAAGTATTTTTCATCAGAATCATTATCACCAATTTTTTCACTTTTTTTTCCGATAACTTTGTATAGCTCTTCATCAAACTGAGCAAGTTGAGCAACTTCTTGCATGATTTCCTTGCGCATAAAAAACGGAGTGTACAATGGCTTGTATCCCTTATCATCCCATCGGCGAAGTGCTTCTTGAACAAGGGCGGATTGTAAAAACACACCGGGACCTTTAAGGTAATATCCTCGAGCACCTGATACCGTGGCACCAGCATCAGCATCTACACCATCGATCATGTGAATTAGATCTACATGAGAATACTTCTTCTTAACAGTGCAGTCGCCGACAGTAGCAACTACAGCATTGAGATCCTCGTCGTTACTGATAGGCACAGATTCGTGTAAGAAATTACTAACCTCTTTGAATGAATCGGTTCTTGTCTTCTCGATGTCAAGCAGGTCCTTGTCGTTTTGCGTGAGCGCGCTGTCAATGAGTACACGCACTTTTTTGATTTGTTCAACCGCTAGTAGTTTGAGTACGTCGATGGTCACCTTGTCCAGATCAAAATCGGCAGGGATGTCGTCACTCTTTTCGGGCTGTGGTTCTTTAAATTTGATCTTCTCGCCGATAGTTTTGCTACACAAATTCTTCAATTTGTTCAGATTGTCCGCCTTGAAACGCAGCTGCCGCCACTTGCCGTCTGCTTCGACCACTTTGTCCACCAAATTCGGGTCTTTGAAACGTTTCTTCTGGTTCTCGCGTATCCGGTCCGGGTTGCCGCCCTTCTCCGTGCGAAACAAGTCCAAATCGAGCACCATTTCGTAGCCGTCGGACCGCAAAGTAACAAAGAATCGCCAACGGGACTGGTAAACGCAACGTGTATCGGGGACTTTCAAATAATAATAATAATAATAGTAAGTGATACGTAAACAGGAGCCAGGAGGAACGAATGAATGATAACGAGAGTTCCGACATAACCAACAAAACCGTGTTATCAGTGTTATTAGAGAAACGCACACATCGTTAATGCGGTCTCATAGATCGTGGGCTTGGTTATTATAAAATAGTTTGCATTAATTGAGACAATTTTTTTTTTCGTCATTTTTCGTCAATTTTTCTCAATAATTCAAAAATATTCGGAAAAATTGACCACCCAATGGCATCAACTAGAAATTAATTGCAATCAAACTAAAGAAATAAATAAGAACCCTTTTTGTTCTTTTGACATCAAAATCAAAACCTGTGGGGTCCAGTGAAGTGCTTCTTATTTTTTTTTTTTAGATTTTTAAAAAATGTTGATATTCAACTATCTAGATTTCTTTAATTTCTAATTTTTTTAGTATACGTTATTTAACTTTTTTAAAAACCAAGAGTAAAATAAAATATTGCCAGTAATTTAAATAACATTTTGAAATAACTTAAATCAATAATGTTTCACACAAATTTAAATAAAAAATACTACATTTTTAAGCTGAATTTTATTTAATATAATTACAACTTAAAGTAGTTTTCTTTTTTATATTAAATATAACCCATATTTATTAAAACCTAAAACAAATCTTTGGAGACTACTTGGGAACCCTTTTTAATTTTGTTACTATTTTAAAATATTAAATTTTGAATTTTTGATTACTAACTAAAACTATAATAATATCAAATAAATGTATGTATCTTTGACTACTAATACGTTTTATACATAACATTTGAATCTTTTAAAATTAGCAATATAAATGAATGTGCGTAATGTTAATATTATTATTTCAAAGTGACAAAACAGTTTTTTTTTTCATCTGATATAAAATTTTTATTTTTATACTAAAAATTTTAAATTAAAAATGCATTTCTCAATTCTAATTTCAATTTAAATGATGCCCTTTTTATAGTAAATAACTTATTTTTTTCAGTTATATAAACCATATAAATTATTAGACACCTTTAATTTTATTTAATAATTTAATTATTTAAATAATTAATAATTAAATGTATTTAAACAGCGAAAATATTATGCCAATTACCAACCACTATTAAGTTTTAACACTTCGATTTGCCTTCATTTTTTAAGGACGAACAATGAAAAAAATCTATAAGTATTGCAAATGATTATTAATAATTTACATATAGGTATACCTGTTGTTGAGTAAAGAATTTGATTGAAACTAGTGTCTGAATTAGGGGTTGAATTCTATTTTAGTGTATGTCTATAAATATTAGATAAAAAATGTCATGTGTAACTTCTTGTAGGTCAAATTAATCTTACAGAAATCAAAACATGATTTTATTTATTGATATATATATATATATATATATATAACGTCTACGATCACAGAGTACTGCAGTAGATACAGGCATACAACATATAACATAGATTGGAATAGGAATAATATACAGAAAATTATGTTATTGGTTATCACCGTATTTTAGTTGACTATTGACAAAGGCATAAAATATATAAAAAAAAAAATACGAAAATCATATAATATGGTACCTATTTATGATTGAGATTGGATGTTAGGTAGGTACCCAATGAAAAATAATACCGGATGAAACTCATAGGTCAGGTGATATTTAACCATCGTGAGGGTAACACAGACAGGTGTATGATATTGTTTCATTAGTATTTAAAACCTGAAATCAATGTACCACAGATTTCGGGAAAAAACTATTCAGAGTGAAAGAGGTTGATAAATCAATGAGGTGAATGTTGCCGTTTTTTTCTTTTTGGAATAGTGTTGTAAAATTACCGCCCTTGCCTACCCCTTTAGGTACCAACTAGATAACATTTCCTATCGGCTATTAGAAATCTCCCATGATTGTGATGGTGGAGCGATCGTAATCGTGTAAGTACACAGACAAAAACAAGACTTCGCCGAATTGTGATGGTGGAGTGATCTCTCTTTCGTGTATCAGTAATAATAATAGGTATGTATAATTACACTTTCAACTTCTGACTATAAAATATTTATGAGTATAAAAATTCTAAAAACTATTCAAACACTATTATTACACATTATTTTTTAACCCTTCGTGAACCTGAGATCAAAACAATTTTACATTTCGATATTAAAATTAACATTTTAACACATATTTATTTATAAAACAATAATAGAAATAAATACAAATATTTATAGTTCTAAAAAAAAAAAATACAATAAAATAAAAATAACTTAAATAAAAATAAGTGATCGAACAAGTGTATTTGACTACTACAAATATGGTGGCTATAAAGTTTATATAAATATGATAATAATTGAATCTTAAACATAATTAAAAATAAGACGTTAATGTCTCGTACCAGTCTTGTTGGTCCGTTGTAATTTAAAATGAGAATGAGAACACAATATATCATATAAACAAGCTTAAATCGTGTGCTTGTTTACCATTTAGAACACACCGGCCAAAGCCTGTTTTGCTAGACTCTGCTTGTAAAACGTACAGTCGTTGTTATTGGGTTCGGGTTCGTACTCGGGATCCTGTGACAATATGACGATTTCTTCTTTTGCGTCCGTGTCAGTCTGCGCTTGTCCGTTCGTCATGGCAGGAGGGCAGCCGTATTCGTCCTCTCCGGCCGCGTCTTCCGCCGCAGACTCTTGCGATCCGCTCGCGTTCGCCGATTCGTCGTCATCCTGCCCGGCCTTCACATCGATGTCCTGCAAGACGATAACAGATAAATTTTTCGTACCATTGTTTTTAATTTCATCACAGTACAATGTGTGAAGAATTTAGCCAGTATTGTTTAGAAGCGGACAAGCGGTCGCTAACCCACCCGCTTTTTACTAAGATGTAAAACGTAAGATGTTACGGCAAAGTAAATCCCACCATGCATCTCGCAAAACTTTTAAAATTTTCCAACATTATAGAGGACCGACATAATATCATTATCATCGTATAATATTTTATAACGTGCGATAAGAAATCGAACGATTTAGTTGGTATTGATTTCAATATTTTCGACATTATTTATTTATTAGATACACGGGCTTATTATTAAATATATAATGTAATTTATTAACTAATGTAAATATGTAATAATTAATTAATTAATTAGTAGATATATCTGGGATTGGCAAATGATAAATTTGGTCATCTAGAAATATATACATTTAAAAATTTAAAATAACAAAAAAAAAAACGTTTCCACGTGTCGTCAAATCAAAAAAGAATGATTAGGATCAATAAAAAAATCTCAGAAAAACGAAAAGTTAGGGTACCTATTATTCATCATCCAGTGACGGATTGTGTCCAATCGTTCATCTCCCTTCAATTACATATTGTATAAAAATTTATTGTATTATATTAGACAATATTAAGCAGGATTAGGACTTCAGTGAAGTTTATTATATTATTGTATCTTGTAACGCGCACTATAAACAGCTAACATTTATATGGCAAACCCATTGCATAAATTTTTGTCGGCTGCACATTCATTATCAGAGTGGGAATTTTATAGCATTTGCATATTATATATTATAAAATGCTTAATAAATAGTAAAGTAAGCTTGAAATTTCTTTCATAATTCAGAGAACTGAAATGAGGAATTTTTATTTTGTTTTTTAACGCATAGTTTGCGATTCTTAGATTTTTAACGCTATTCCCAGTCTTTTTGAGATATTTTTACATTTTGACCTATTATTTATATCAAAATGGGCCATATTATTTATTTCAATAAACGTGTTTTTGATTTTTTTCTTAAGTAAAAACAATAAACATTAAATAAACAAGCCGACTACGTTATAACGCGTTATTTGCTGATTTTTATGGGATTTTTGTCATTTACGGCTACGTTGGATATTAATATAAATTAATGTTTTTCTTCTCATATTTTGTTGTTTTTTTGCATTATCTTAAAGATGATTAGAGTTCTAAACATTATTGAAGTACATTTCTGGTGTTTTTTCTCCCGCATGTTTAGCAATTTTAAGGTTACCCATCCCGGCTCATTATTATACATTATTACAATTTATGTGTATATTATATACCTGTTGAGATTCGTCGGTGAGTTGCAAGCACTTGGAGCTGTCCATCGTAGTGTCCGCATCAATAATGGTGTCCATTTCCCACCACGGAGAGTTGGAAGTCGCCTCGCCCTCGGATGGCGTGTGATACGAAGATGACCTGGACGGCGGGGTGCCGGTACAATCGGATGCCGTCACAAAGTCTTCGGCATCCGATCGGCTGCTGCTATTATTGTTGTTGCAGTTATCATCTATTATTTTCGTCTCCGGCGACGCATTTTTACTGCACTCGTTTAGTTTGTTCAAGTTGACGTACCACTCCTGAACAATTGTTTACGAGATTTTAGTTATTTATAGTCGTTTACATACCTATACGCGTTTTTTATACATAAGTTGATATTATACATCATATTATTATAATATATATTATAATCGATAATAGTGTTTTTATTTTTCTCGAATGAAACATTTTACACCTATAGGTATTAGGTGTATATATATATATATATATATATTATGAGCATAGGCGGACATTCGGTTGAATTTTTAGGAGACTATAATAATTCAATGTAAAATAAAACGAACAAATAATTTTAATAACAACTAATAAAATTTCAAATAAAGTAACGATTTTTTTTTTTTTGGGGGGGGGGGCTAAAACTATAAAAATATTTAGGGAGCTAAGCCCTCTTATGTTCACCTATGACTATGATTACTGTTAATACTTATATAAAGTCATATGTACAATGAGGTTTTATTAATAAAAAAACCAGCAGATTACCAATTGACGAATATCAACGAAAATAAAATCAAAACAATTATTGTTAAGATTAAAATATATTTTAAGCTATTACAGTAAAGATGTAAGAAATAATCGGTGGTTAAATAATGGACAAAATGTATGTATAACGGAATACGGGTTATTATTCAAAATTAGACAATGATATAATTATATTATAGTGAGAATGATGTACGCAATACAACGATGGTCTCCGTAGTGGCAAACAAATTTTAACTTATCAATTACAACCACATATTGCTTTGAGAATTGCCATAAATAATACGTAAAACACGTTTATCACAACTGCGATTTCAGCCATTTTCAAGTGCAACTAACTTCACTGGAATGTACAAATTATAAACGTGCTTATCAGTTACTGAGAGAAGTAAAATGTGGTTATCAACGGTAGCCCATATGTAGTTATACATAGGTAAAGTAAATAATATAATATAATATACATAATAAATAATATATGTGTACAATTTTATTATAAAAACTTGCCTGGGTAACGTTTCCACTGGAATCATCCAGCACGTGAGTAACGGTACTCTGGGCCAATCCGGACAGGGTGAAATCTAATTGTTCGGCTAGTTCGGTGACCACAGCCAATTTCTGGCAAACCGAGTCCACCGCGCTCTCGTTGAGATACCGCAAATCTTCGTTCCTGTAAAAAAAAAGCGCGTGCATTACTATAAAAAAACACACAATTCGTGTAAGTATAGTGCACCGATTACAATTTGCGGAGCAATCCAGTCGATTCCACTATAGCCTATAGGTAGCCATTAGCCTATATGTACGTTCATCCGAACACATGAAATAATAATTATACTTTTACGGAAACAATTACTCGCGAAGCTGCTGAGCGTTCGATTTTTGATTTATGTAATATCAAATATCTATAAAATAATATTTTTCCGAACATAAAAATAAAAGAGCCTGGTGAAAAAAGTAATACACGTACAATTATGAGGGGAGAAAATGTGTAACGTTCTTCGAAAATGTATTATTGAATGTTACTTATGACTTAATGAGCTATATTATGTGTATAAATAATTTTCGTCAAAAACTTATTAGCACGTTGACAAATACAATACAGTTGCATTGAATGTTAAAAAAAATTACTCCGCACAGAACGTTTAACCATTCAAGTTGTTAGTAGGTAGCACAATATTATGTGAAATCAAACAAATAACTTTTTTTTTTACTTGTGTTGAACGCAAAGAGGTTCGCGGAGCCTCGTTTTGAGCATGCGCCCTAGGCGGACGGTCCGACCGACTTCCAACAGGATTTTCTCGCGTGACACCAGACATTTACGCAATCGACCTTTGTGTTTACTCGTGCTGTTGTTGTTCTCGTCCTGAATGGTCTGCACGGTTTCCATTAGTTCTCTGAGCTGCCCGCAATACTGTTGGTGCACGCCGCACAAAGATAATAAAATATCAAATATATTACAATACGGTTTTGTATAATATATTATTATATAACATGTTGAAATAATTACAAAATAATATAGGCATTCAAAGTATGCAAGCATATAAAAAATGAGTCTAGAAAAAAAGCAAATGAAAAAATTTAGTCAAAAAAGTTAAATTTCCAAAAACAATAATATAAAAGATATACGCGAGTATCATAAAAATGAATTACATATTAAATTATTATTTTCATACATCTATAAATCAATCATATACCTATTATAACAATAATTCATATTATTGCCTAATATTTATTTATATCCTATATAGTAGGCCACAGAACTTAAAACGTTTTCTGTATTATTTTTATTGTATTGAAAACATAATAGAAATCATTTTTCCTGCATATTTTCTTAATTTTTTTTTTTAATTTTTAACATTAGTATATTTCTTAGATTATATTGAGTAAATTTTGTTCTAAAATCAATTTCCAATCGAATTATTTTTATTAAACTAAATAGATATGGATGATTGCAACTAACAAGTTTATTATTATTAAAACCTCCCGCGCTTCATTATTGGTTGGATCTAAATTATGTTGAGTTGTGTCATAAATATTCCAAATAAAACATTTAATATTACCACCTACTCTCAAAAGACCAATATTGGTCAACTTCATTCTAATCTGGCATGACAATTTTAATGCAAATCGTTTACTATTACAATACTATATAGTAGCTATAGTAGGTATGTTAAATTTGCAAACTATACATATTAATATTACATACCTAGTGTATCAACAATCAAAACAATTTAAATCGGTATTTGCTATTTTGAAGTTGCTCCTTTTTAATTGCTCTTTTCAAATGCTTTTCTTCCTAACCCCACAAACAACGATAATACGCGCGTAAATAAATTGCTCATCATCGTGTTATCGGAATTGCGTGTATAAATATTAAATATTAGCGTATTTGTAAGTTTTGTTGCCGTTTACCTTATCAACGTTTCTGTGGTACACGGCAGACACCCGCAACCGCGTCAACTGTTCTTGGCTGATGTTGTCTAGTTGTTTCCAGGACTGCCATAGACTGTTGGCCAGTGTGGAGTTTCTCGTCTCGGTTAGTTTACAGGACTGCCGTAGGGCTAGTGCAGCGTTCAGTAACTGACAACCGTAATCGTACGTACCCTATGATAAATCAAAAAAACCAATATGAAGTAGGTAAAACTAGTACAAGACGACCGAGGTTCCGAATGTGTATATAATATAATATTATGTATATACAGCTGCTGTATCATATCAATAGATGCACGATATCATTAGTACCTTTGCGGTTTCCTGAAACGCCTGGTGTTCTTCTTTTTGAGCTTGTATTTCTTCGGCGTTGGATCCCACGTGATAATGAGATTTAAGCAGAACGTGGTACAAGTCTTCTAACCACTGTATCGCCTAAATATATACGAAACGGATCACGTAAAACATACCTTTTTACGATATATGATATATTAATAATACAACATCCAAATTAACCTCTATATAACCGCACAGACGAAATTGATCTGTAAATATATTTAATGACTCCGAAATTATAACACTGGTTCCATATTATATATATACATATATATATATGCAGTTCGGAACATTGTTAAGATTTATCATTTACGTATACGATTTCGAGGGAATAAAATTATAAAAATTATTTCGTAACGTGATAGACAATGTATATAGAACTTACTTGTGAAGCATCCGTTTCGTAGTTGAGTACATACGAAACCTGTTGTAACGTCAACCTCTGCAATTCAACACTATCGCAAAACAATTGACACCTAGCCTTCGTCATTTCTAATATTTCAGACACGTTCACTATATCTGCTTCGTAATCGACGTTTAACGCGACACCCATGGCGTTCTTGACCGGCATCGATAACATGTCGGACAATTTTTCACCTTCTTTCACCAGATCTCTTTCGATTTGTTCTGGGGGAGAAAGCAAATGACAACAATATGTAAAAATAATACCAATGTATATATGATTCTATAACAACTACTCACCGATATTTTCTTGCTGTTCTTTCAACTGTACCAGAGTGTTATCGGCCGACTCCAAAGCTTCGATATCCGTACCCATCACTAAAGTCTCGTACACGTCGCTCGTAGTCTGAAAATACTATTATACGCGCACGTTTAAGTGCAACATTTAAAACACATTTGCACGTATCAATACTATAATATACGTGCAAAAATTAAAAGCACGACGATCCTTACCTCTGCGACCAGCCGGAAGAAACGGGCCGACGTGATCAGTAGATTCCTCCTTCTCTCCAGCCGGGTCGCAAAGCTGCGGCACACAAAGTCCATGAAATCCCGCTGGGCCAATATGTCTTTGTAGCACTGCGAGTTCGAGGACGGGAGACTGTTGATTTTGTGCAATAGCTCGGCATAATGACCATACGTGTCCTATACGGAAGACATAACACAATATTATATGAAATTTCCTTGATTTACTAACGATTGCGAAGTGTAACTGCCAACAGAATACATGTCCCTTAGGAACCATAAGCGAAAACTTACACGGCACTGAAGTTCGAAAGCTTCGTGATTTCTTTTGTACTCTTCAGCCGACACGATATCGTAACCGACCTGTTGCTTCCCGTTTAACATTTCCTCGCCGGGCCCTAAAATCCAATTGACCACGTGCTTGATGCCTTGTTCCAAATATCGCATTTCCTACGCGACAATACACGAATATTATAAACCAATGAAAGAAACTACATCGAAATAATAATATAAGGAGAGCTAATAACATTTCTCACAATAACACCATTCAGTCACCATGTGTGTTCATACCTTAATGCTATCGACTTTTTTTTGCACGCCGTTCCAACAGTCGACGACGATCATCATTTTATCGTGGACAATCCTCATGTATCGGTCGAGCGATTCTTTGGTGTCCAAAACATCCTGCGGGAATGGCTGTCCTTGGTCCGCGTATATTTTATCGATTCGCTGGCAGACCATTTGGCCGGATTGAGAGACCTTTTTCACGTGGTCAATGACTATGTTAAACTTTTCACCAGATACGGTCAATACGATGTCAGCCGTGCTATGTTTGAGCAAATCCTGATTGTTTGTCAGGTGTTGTCGCAGCTTTTCCATGTCAGATACGGCGTTTTCCGAACTCTTGATGAACTCTTCGACTCTCTGCAAAATGCATACAAATACTTGTCGTATTATTAACACAATAATAAAAATATCCCGTGAGAGCTTAAACAATAGTACCCTGTAGGCAATAGGTGAGCAGTAATTGTAATAATACTACATGAGATCGTAACCGGTCCATCGTAACACTGTATATCTATAATAATTGAGTACTTGAGTACAGATTTTAATTTTCTGTTTCTATGATAATTTGGATATGTAATAATACTAATATGAACTCGGTGAAAATATTAAAATAAGTTTAACTAAAATAAAATTGCTATATTTTATACATATATATTTTAAAATTTTAATCTCTATATAGTATAAAATAATAAAATGTTTCAAAATAGTATAAAAATAAACTCAAAATTATATCCTAAAATATACATATTTATATAATTGATATACAAGTATTAATTATATATAAAAATAAAATAAAAATTAAAAAAAAAATTCCAAACTAGTTTCAAGAGTGTGTAACGTGATTAAACCAAGGATATTTGATAATTAAAATTAGTCTATTTGCGTTTATTGTAAATCATGTATACTCACTACACGATTTTGTATCCACAGTTCATGGCTATAGGTCCATGAACCGCCTAAATCCACGGGCAATTGATCTTGTGCCACGTACTTGTGGATCCTCGATAACGGCACAAAAATGGGCTGGTAAGAAAAATAAACATTTATTCAGTAAAACCACGGTCGCGTGAGAATATCGTCGCGAAATGTCAGTGGCGTTGTACATCATCTGTAAACAGGTAGGATTTTATCGCAGCAGGATGGATATCGTGCGCGAAAAACACGTGAAAGAAGGAAATAATATTATATACGTCTGTGAGGAGTCGATGAGATATCCGATTCGAAACTACCGTACGGGCGTATCATCGTACCTCTTCGACGTTTACTGAACATTAAAAGAATGTCCGTATACACTATACTCTGTATCTCTTGTTAAAAAAAAAAAAAAAAAAAAAAACGAAATTTCCTCTTTTATTAATTATATTTTTTTTATTTTCATTATTTATGAGACAAACGAAATAATAAATAAATATAAGCTTTAAATGTTTTTATTTTTTTAGTCGAGCCATCTGCAAGTATCTAGTAGAGAAATATGGTTTAACAACTGGACCATACTCTAAAGATCAACTCTACCCGAAAGATTTGCAGAAAAGAGCGACGATCGATCACCGAATAGATTTCGATTTGGGAGCGTTGTACAGAAGGGTATCCGATTATTTTGTGAGTAGCATAATAATTATTAAATATATATAAAACATACATAATATAATATATATTATAATTGATTATAACAATTTTATTGTATAAAATATATAGTATTTTTTTTTTTTTTATCTTATTTCCATTAAATAAAATAATTATACTTTTTACCTATATTGAAATTTATATGATTTTAGGTAAGAAAA
>JAIPRK010000406.1:168320-215537 GCA_025469195.1 Chaitophorus viminalis
TACTACGTTTACTTAAAATTAAAAGAATGTCCTTATACAATATACTATGTATCTATTTTTAAAAAAAAAAAAAAAAAAAAAAACGAAAATAATTGACTGTCAAACGGGAATTTCTTTTATTGGCACCTATATATGTAAACGGTGAGTCTCGTATATCATAAAGGATACAACGCCACTGATCGTACACCATAGATATACCTTCAAAAATATAATCTCATTATAATATACCTCTCCTTCGGTTCTGGATTTCGTACAGTTCTCCACCCGCTGTTTGTCCCAAAATACGTCTAGTCTAACGATCAACATCGCACCGATGTTTACGTCTAATATTTCGAACACTTTATGCATCACACTTTTGGTTGTCTTCCACGTACTCCGTTGGGCGTCCAGCACAACGCATAGGCCCGACTGTCTCGTTTCTGGACTGTAAATGGAGAAAACAAAAAAAATCTAATACATTTTACTAACGTTGCTTGGGTTTGGTTGATAATGATATTTTAGTTCGTTTATAATATAATAAAATATTCCCATTTCTATTAATTATGTATCATTCTTTCGCGTATCGCAAATTCATTACATTAGACCGTTCCGTGCAACTAATATTTAATAATGAAAATTAAAAAAGAAAAAGAAAACAGCAATTTTGCATCAAATTTAAATAAATATACATTTATTTGAAAAAATATTTATAGACGCTACAGGTAGAAAAAATGTGTGTAATAACTAATAATAATAAATTATAAAATTAAGTTTAAAATTATTTAAAAATAAATACTGTTAGGTATTAAAAATATATATATATGAAAATTAGATTATACACTTGAGAAATAACATTTTAAATAGAGTACATTTTAGATTAAAGTACCCATAGTATATAACAATTTATTTAAATCGTTTTTAATAGCATATTTTTATGTATATTTGAGTACCATAATAACATCATGAATGGTTTTGTCATACGTGCATATGATGAATTACAATTATAGTCAAAACAATATGGAACGTATAAAAACCTAAATATATCAACCCAATAAAAATGATATCAATTTAAAACAAAACAAAAGTTATGCAGTCTTCTCGACAGGTGGGCTACCGTCTTATTTTTATTCTAGGTCAACAGACTCTTGAAATGACCCGGAGGCTGAATTTTATTTATTTATTGCTAGGTACTATTGTTTATTTTTTTATTTTTATTTATTTGGTAAAACTGGTTTCGAAACATTTTCACCGTTAAATGAATTAGCGTTTGGGACATTATTAAGTGTACTCTTAAGTGAACCGAAATAATATTTATGTACATATAATGATTGTGTTTAATATCTAAATGTCATCATGTTACCATAATATAGTTAAACGATCGTTTTGTCAACGAGTACAATATTGAAAAAAGGCACAAAAGTATATGTACTTTGAAAAATATCTGATCACTATATAGTTGGCAGAACGTCACGTAGACTTTTATTTTCTGTCAATAATTCTGTAAGAATTTAAAATTGAAGCACTTAATCATGTGTAGGCAAGTGAAAAACAATTGGCATTAAAAACAGTGAGACATGAAACAATTTCGAAACAACACCGATTGTTTTGTTTCAGCTCTATTTTTATAATGACAAAAACTTTATAATAACAATAATTTTTAATACTTCCTAGTAAAGAGCAAAATTATTTCCAAGACACCGTTCGTATAGGATATCTGCAGAAGCTAAGAGAAATGAGGCTTTCTCTCGTAGACATTAAAAAATGATTCAGCAACGAAAACAAAAGCGGTTAAACTCAATTTTGAGTTGGAATTTCACCGAAAACTTACTTGTTTAGTACTTAATAAACGCACCTGTATTAAGTGCAATAATAGAAACATGGTATACTTCTGGTGTTCACGGAACATTTTCAGTACATAATGCTGAAGTACAATACAGAAAATATAACATAGGTAAGTACTTATTTCAATCAACCGCAACTCAATATGTATTATGTCTGTGCATGTAGTCGTTTTTTTTCCGTCTAATTCTATTTTTATTAGTCACAAATTATATAGAACGAATTATACGTCTTACATAAAGTAGGTTCTTTCTTTCTGTTGTACTTTTCACCGGGCCTTGATTCAAAAAATACATTGGTTCTATATATAATTAAAAAAATCTAATATAACCAGTATAATAATATAATAATGCAACTAGCAACTGCATGCAGTGACTGCAGGAACAAGTCTTCAATTAAATAATTCCGCGTAAGGTGTTCTATATGTTGTGATGGCATTATTATAATAATAAAACATGCATCTACACTCGTTAGTCTGTATAATTATAATTTTAATTCAATCGAATAATAATTGTCAAAAGTTTAAAGAATAGAAACAATTCAATAATGGTTAGGGCGTCACGCCTTGTATCAAATTATATTATTACAATAATAACTACATTATAACTCTTTATATAGTATAATCTTGCAGTTGTGAATCACAGTTAATAAGATCATTTTATTTCGACTTTGAGGTATAGGAAACACGATCGTCAACTATATATTAGAACATTGAGTCACATTATATAGTGGGAGGGCCTACTGGTGTCTGGTTATACATTTTTTATTAAGGTCAGTTTGGGTAAATGCGATGCGATTTTGAAAACTTCAACTTAATCTGTTGATTTATTGTGAAATATTGAACTTATAATATTCATATAATAAATAATAATTAATTTAATAATAAACTAATAATATTAATTACCATTTATATATAAATTCAATAATCAATAATGGAATTGTATTTACACCATATACTTGGGACATTTTACTGAAAGTATTACTCCACCCCTCTATTCTTTTTTGGTGTTCTCGCATTTTTATTATACTATATCATTTTAAAATCTATACTTATACAATCGCAGTTTCGAATACCAATTTAATTATTATTTAAGACACAAACGCAATCAAAACACACAATTCAAGCAAATCTGAAATGTCTAAAGACACATTTTAATATTTTATGATATGAAATTAATATTCTTGGGTCCAATCCTTGTTCGGTTAACCATTATTTAATATATTGATACAATATATTATCTTAAATAGTTTCTCTGTCAGATAAAATGTATATATATAAATATTAAATTATAAAACACAATATTATTATCATGCACCGTCTGAAATGAGGTGTGCCTGGACGAAAATCATAAACTCAAACATGATATTTTGCATTTTCGATTATCTTATTTTCAGGTAAGATACAATATTCATAAAGACTATACACACTGTAGCATTATATGTTAATTCACTGAAGCATGTGCTAGTCAAAGTACAATACCACATCAAAAAAACCTAACTTATTTGATAACCTCTCGTCAGTTTTTAAATTATTTATTTGTAAATTCTTTAGATAAATCACTAACACTATAACAGTGCAGAGAATACAATACAATAAATACGCAGAATATATACACGCATAGCAGACGGAAGTATGTGTGACCTTTATTTGCAGTAAATATTATTCGTGTAACTGTCACCATAAAACTAAGATAAAGCTAACCATGAAAGCAACTTTCTCTCTCCACAACGAGCTGGTTGTTGTTCGGGTGCGTAGTAAATTATTCAAAAAAAATTTGCATTCACATTGTTTTGAAATTATAAAGATTATATAGGTATCCACATGAACTCGATAAAATAAATTGCATATATTCATATACAATTTGTATTAAAAAAAAAAACAGTATATTCAGTATGGGGTGAAGGACTATCTAATTACGATATCTTTGATGCTTACAAAAGGAAATATATGTTTAAATTCAATTTTTTTTTTTTTTTTTTACTGTATTTTAATTTCTCTTCTCCGTAAAGAGATGAAAATATTATCTGTATATTCAATAGTTATCATTTACAAGCACCGATAGTCGTCCGATACACTTGAAACATTACAATATAATTGACTAATTAAGTTTATCATATCACTGCACTTTTTAAGTTAAATATAGTCTGACAGCTAATAGTTTTCTGACTTTATGTAATAAAAGTGTAGTCGTGTAGAGAATTGTAAGAATGGATTAGGTAATTATTATTATTGGATCTGGATATGCTTTAAAATGTTATGGCTTCATTATTATTGCTTTTTTTTTTTTTTTTAAGTAAAACGTTCAAATCTTAGAAAAAAAAGTTAATACATTTAAAACCCACTTAACATTTATTTTTTTATAATCGTTTAATTAAAAGTTTATTTACACAGGCAATATTAATTGAACTATAAATACAAATGAAAATCGGACATTGGACCGTCGTCGACAACATGTGGTTACAGTTAATTTTAGTTTTATTTTAACATAATATATACCCTTGAAATATTACTATATAGTCTATTATCTATATCTAGTTACTAGGAATACATAAGAGTATTTATCGTACTGTTACTTAAGGTGTTAAAATGCATCGCCCGTCTTATCACAATTGTGTATGATTCTATAATTTCTATCTTCTTATAATTGCTGTTACACACCATGCATCGTAAATTGGCTATTTCGATCTCAATCGGTGGTGTACCCATGTACATTATTATATAGATAATTACACACTCAAATAATGTGAAGTAACATAGTTGTGTCAATATAATTTACACATCATCGAAGACCCATCTTCGAGTGGTGAAGTTCGAGTAGTGGCAACATTTTATTGATATTTTTTTATATATACATGCTTGGGACTTGGAACTTAAAAAAATAAAATAATTCTAACAAGGAAATAAATAAATTTAATAACAGCGTACCGAGTACATTATTTTTTTTTTATTGAGTGATTAGGGGAGGCAGTAATTTTTTATCGTCACGTAAGTACACATTCGCAACTAATATAGCGCATATAATATTTGTACAGTACAAGTTACAATAACGTTGTAGTCAACTTTTAGGCTCAATGCGAAATATGAAGTTTTCAAATTAAAAAGATTAGAAAAAACTAGAGATGTATTATCATAACATTACTCTTGGAATTTCTCAATGGTAATTTAAAATACTGATTTGGATTTTAAGTGTCCAAATGTTTATATAACTTAAAAATGTACTATTTTGTGTTTTAGTGAGTGGAGTGGTGGGATAGCGAAACGACAATATGACAGTCACATCATTTAAGATCTACTGAAAAAGGTAAACTTAGATGTTTATTAAAACAACTAGGTAGCAGCTGTTTATGATTTTGTTACAGTAATAAGCAGAGTCTATAGCAGAATGAATAGACAACTTATTTTTTACTTATTTTATACAAAATGACCAGAACACTGCTTCTGCTAGTGTATACCATACGGTTAGGTCGGTTTGCCTTAAATCTGTCCATATGTTTCCGTACACAAAACCATTTTGAACGATACGCCGTTGCGTTCATACATATAAAATAGGTACGTACGTTTAAGCATATTATTATTATGTCAAATTGTTGTGTTCCAAATCAACTATTAAAAATATTCCACTCTATTGTGCAGAGATTGTTTACCTGAACAAAGACGAATAGTATCTGAGCGCCGTATCCAGATGCCCGTCGATCCACGGCTGTACGACAACGACGACCAACGGCCGTCCGTCCAGATCCCGGCCTCCGGGCACGGTGGCGACGCGTTCTTGGAGCACGGGTATGATGTCGGCCGCTTCCATGCCACCACGTGCACTATACCGGAATAAAACAGAAAAAAAAACAAAAAAAAAACATAAGATAAACAAACGAGTATAATAAAAGCGATAAATGACGGGCGCCCAAAAAAACCCGAAAATGTCCGTCCTCGATAGTAATATTATATAGGAAATCCGGATGGCCATTGGTCACCATCACCGGGGAAACAGGTTTGCGCAGTGCATACGGACTTTGCAATATAATATAGATATAATATTATACTTCTACGGTTTAAAATATTAAGGACATGGCGTAGGTACGGCTTGCGACCGCATGTACCCCAAATAGAGAGGGACACGCACCGTATCGACGGCGATTATTGCACATCGCGTGTACGATAACGCGTACACACACGCTGGAACGCGATGCCGAGTGGGTACGTTCTAATTATTATTACCATGTATTCCTCGACCGATCGGCAATATTATTATTATCGTCTGGCCCAGCGGTTCTTAGCCTTTTTGAGACTATTGCCCGAACCGCTGGTCAAGCAATATCGTATAGTTATAAAGTTATTTGTACGTTATTTTATTTATATTTATATAAATTTCTATGTTTTCTATGATTTCTATGTTTTGGATAACAAATGTACACCTTTGACGCACAACCTTATAAGAAATAAGTAAATCGATAGATTTTCTTAGGCGTAGGAATAAATAAAAATTCGTTGCTGTTGCTGTACAAAAATATGAAATAATTATATCTATGCAGGATAACGCGGACGATGAGGAATTGAATCGATTATTTAGCACCACTAGGTATATAAACACTATTTTTATCATCGTAATAATCGTCGTGTTATAAAATCGGTAAAAATACGATACTATTATCGTGACGTGGTTTCTATACCTTACAGTTCTTGATTAATTTACTCTAAAACGTCATCACAATTAATACGTAACCGAAATATCATATTCTGCAGTTTGGCAACGTCAGTCACCCTTACCGACATTATATAATGTTGAAATAAATTTACGAGTAACTATTCTGTGCCTGTGTCGATTGTAAAAAATTAATCCAATATTTGACAATATAAAATATGAAATATCAGGTATACATTATACAAATTAATATACGCATGTGTAAATGTTTGATAATATTTGAACTCATTGAATAATAATTTTTATATTAAATATAATTCATATAATTATAAGTCGTGATTGATATTTTACTTGTATTATTATACTTGTAATTTATAAGTTTATAACAATACAAGTAAATCCCAATAATTTAAAGTCATCTAACTTTTTAAATTCTGAACGTAGTGATGAATACTTTTTTATTGTATATAATTTGTAACAGTAACAGCAGTTATAGGATAATAATATAGTACAAGTTAGTTACACTTGTAAAAATCAGTATCTACCTATGTGCTATCAACTATCAAGTATAAAATTGTGAAATAATATCATAATAAACAATATTATATATTTTTATCGTATTGAAACATTATCAATGGTTAAAGTGGGGGGGGATACGGAGGGATTAAATCCCTCTGCTTTTTTGTATTTACATTTTTCATCCCTCTACTTATTTTGTCTATAATAACGCATTCCTCCTAAGACTCGTGTTTTAAAATGAAATAATTATTATGATTTTAAGATTGTAGTATTCTGATGCATAGGTAAACAAAATGTGAAATATAAAAAAAAATACTATACAAGGTATGAAGAATGTTATGATGATATCAGGAAATCTGAATTGTAAGGCATCCCTCCACTTATCTTGAGCCATTTCGACCACTGAACATTATCTATTGTTGCTTTATTATAAATTGTACCAGAAGTTTCACTATTTTTCACTTTTATTTTCAAAGATTGCAAATTTATTAAATATGTAATTTATCATACGAGTAGGTATAAATGTATAATATAATAAAATAAGATACATGTTTAATTCATATTTCATAGAACGTTACTTTGGAAACCGCCCTTTCCCTCAAAGTCCTTGCAATATTATAATGTGTCAAAGCTACAGATATGATAGTTTTTATCTTAATGTTAAAAATAAATAATTTAAATAGTTTAAATAATAAAAATATAAATGTTGAATTATCATTGCATCAAAGGTTTATAATATTACCACCACAGGGTCGATTTGAACTAATCTATATTGAGTACTATTTTATTAGTATTCAAAATCTTTTTTTTCCAAAAGAACAATATACTCTTATTATACGGTACCTAACCTATACAATTACCTGATATTTTTTCAACACTCTTTTGTAGATCAAAAGAGAAATAAATACAAGCGTAAAATATTTTTACCAATTCTAAAAAACTTGCTTACACTGTGAAAGTTTATTTGTGTCCATATATTGTCATTTGAATCGATCTGGTTCTAGTGCAAACATTATCATATCACTCAAAGTAATAATGTTTGAAAATATATTTTGAAAAAGTGAGATTTAATTTTATATCATATCAAAATATTAAATAACACGAATTTCTATATAATAATTAATTATATAGCCTGCAGAAATGTATGGTGTTTACAGCTATTAATGATATATACGATGTCATGCACCTTGGCAATTAAATCCTATACAAAACAAAAAAACAATAAAAACTAATCATTCGACGGCAAAAGGAGATGAGTACCAGAATAAAATAGTTATTGTAACGAAATTCCATGTTATGTTCGATTAATATGTATCTAAAATGGTAATTTATCCTATGCTGTTACAGTGCTACATCAAAGCTGTAGTATAATTAGGTACCTAATTGTACCTCAACGCTTTTCGATTTTCGTTTATTTCCTACGGAGTGCTACATACAGTTAAGAACACACTAAGAAGTAAAAATCAATTATTATTCTGGTTTATCGACAAACATACAGCAATTTAATTTTTACTATTATTGTTTTTTTTCTTTTTGTTTTGTTGAATGTACACTATTGTGTTTGTCTTGCCTACGGATATATATAATTTAGATGTTTTTTTTTTTAAGTGGCAGATTTTGGAGGAATGTGAACCAGAGTTATTGTTGTCATTGTTTCAAGGCTATTTATTACGTGAACGTAGGTATATGATTTGAAGTATCGCTATGTCAAGTCAAAATCATTGGGGGTATTCAGATGGGTGACCACCCAGGAATTCATATTAGAACTGTATCGAAGAGTATTGTGGCCTCGTGGGACGATTGTGAGATCCGGAAACGAAAATGTAAAAGAGGATTTGAAATCGTTAACTATCGTTTGTCCGTTCATGTATAGTATACGCACCGATAGCCATGCAACCGATAACCGAGAAACATATAGCCGTTTTATTTCGGTTTTACTATGCGTGAATCACAATATTATTAATAATTGAGATATCAATCATAAGCGTCCCCCCGGGGAAGGGGGGGGCAAGACGGAGCACTTGTCCCTCCACCTAGAATCTAGATTGTTAAATATGTTTTCTAAAGCATTATCTGTAAACAATTTGAGTATAAAACGATCTTCATTTATTTTTTAAAATAATTTTGCCCCCCTCTCTAGAAAAATATCTGGGGACGCTCATGATGGCCATGTAGCTCGTATATGAAAACGTATTTTCAAAATCAGTTATAAACAATGCTACTACTTATTATATAATATTTTATGCGACTCATGATATGAAGACGGCAGTAAAAATATTGGTGTGTATTAACTTTATGTGTTTTTCATATGATTGTCAAACACGACGTCTTGACTTGATATAGAATTGGCTGTTCGTCTTTCATCACGTTCTGCGATAGTAAAACTGCCTATTTCAAACGTTTCGCGACGGAATATATAATATATTATTTTGTGCACACGAACCATTTAAAAATCGAGTAAACATATATACTAGCACGACTAATCATGTCAAAGTATTGTTGTTTTTTTTTTCTATAGACGGGTGAAATAAAGTTAGGTACCTACATCAATATAAAAAAACTACGGTAAAGTATTCGATCAGACTATTAAATTTTCTTTGTATATATATTATGCAAATATGTTTTATCACGCTTGCTATGTATAAATAATGTATAAAGTGTGTATAATTCAATGGTTTTAATTGTCTTTGCTGCTTAATGATGTAAGACTAATCATAAAACAACCAATTTAGTCATTCTGTAACTCTTTGTAGCTATTTCGTGAATATATTTAATTATTTGATTTTAACTTACTGTAAACGTATTGTTACAATTAACAATAGATTCACGAGTTAGCTATAAAAAAATACGTGCTTTGCATAGTAATAGTACCTATCTAGAAATTTTCTAACCGCATTTTCTGGCTTATGCTAAGGTAAATTATAAAATATTCATGTTATCATTACTAATTAATATTCAAATTTTTAAGTGATATCAAACAATATTATTTTTCAAAACTTGCAAGTAAGTATAACGCAATAGAATAAATAGAAAAAGGTTATTATAGAATTATAACCTATACTTTTCATGATACCCAAAAAAAATTATAAAACTTACATATTATATTATTTACTATATATATATATATTGTAATTTTTGTAATAAAAATACATACATATTATGTAATATGTATTATAATTCTACTTTGGGGTATGAAATATTTTTAAATTGGCAATAATATTACAAAACAATGAAGACTTTAAAGCTTTATAGTGTAAAATAGTTTTTAAAAAACTCACAAAGCAGTGGGAAAATGAGTTTTGAACGTTAAAAATGCATCCTTGTACAATACAATTATACTAATTTTAAATATAAACAAGATAGTATTTTAGAACTTGCATTGTTTTTTGGTAATCAATAACCATCATACTATGAATAATTTGTAAATCGTAAATGAAAATGTTTGCAAAAAAAACTAAATGAGCTTTGATTGTTTTTTCATTAAGATTAAATTCTATAAAATTTATAGAGAATTCTATAGAAAGAGTAATTATTATCTTCTCTATAATAAGCTTAGAGTCAGTTTCTATTACTAATTATAGTAAACAACTTAGTGGGTAAAAAAAATATATATAAAAAGAAAAGAAAAAAAATCCTAAAGATAAATAGGTACAAACTTTTATGGATACTATTTATATTTGTTGTTTTATTTCTTGTAGATTATAAAATGTAATCGTAATGTATCGTATATCATAATAATTAGCACTTATTACAACTACAGACACGTTAATGCAGCCAATTATTTATACTAATTGTAATTTTTTACCTACGTTCCTAAAATATTGTGATACTTTAAGAAGTCATAATTATTATTATAAACGTATTGCACGATATGAGATTGAACTTCACGTTTTTACACTGATGGTTATACTTTTATTGTTTGCGATAATTGTACCATAATATTTCAGTTTGTCGTGAAATTAAGATCAATAGATTTATTATTTTATGATGAATTTATTTATCGAACTAAATGTAATTAGAAAAAGAACACCATATGTATATATATATAGTATCTATATACTTTACACGGGCACTATACATAGTTGTAATATGTTACACATTACACGCATAGAACATAATTACATATATAACACATATATAAAAAACACACACAAATTCATATATAACGTTTATAAAGCAGTGCGTTGTTATAATAGCAGTTAATATAGGTATGTACGCAATATTATTATATTATTTTTACGCTCGTATACAGTATACTATATAATATAAATTACTGCGATTAACACACGAACCATTAAACTGGAGAAAATACGTTAACCTATATTTATACAAGGATCAGAAAAAAAAACTATGTCAGATTCAACTTGCATTTCGGAGACCGAAATATATAGTAGGTACTATCGAATAAAATCTTCCAAATACCAACAGTAATAATAATAGTAATAATATTCACTAGAAGTATTATAAACTAAGTATATATTAGTATAATATCTCGGGTGTTCAGAAAAATTTTAATACACCTAGCTTTGTCCTATTATATTATTAATATAGTGTTGTAGTGTAGTGCGTATTATACACTAAAAATCTAAAAATCTAAAAGTGCCGTGATCTGCACATTTCGCGTTGACTGCATTTAATATTGTTTAACCCTACCCGTACGACCAGTTCTTAGTATTATTTACATCATTACTACGTATAAAATATACCTATTTTAATTTTGAAGAAAAAAAACAACTATCGAACCTGCAAAAGTGCCAAAGTAATCAGCTTTTACGGTCGACAGTAAAAAACGGTTTTCTAAACGCTATAATAATAATTATAATATTATAAACCCGTCGTCGGGACGTACGGTTGGTTCACGCGTTCAGGACCGTATCGACCAACGGTCTTTTTTTTTTCATCGTCGCTAGTCATACAACAACGTATAGCAACGCACTATACGTGCAGTACGCACCTCCAACCGTCATTGAGTGGGTTCAAAATTCTTCGTAAATTATAATGAATAGAAAAAAATAAAAGGAAAAAAATTGCGGGCTGTTGGACAAAAGGGTTGAATGACGAAATCAGTAACGTGGTAAACAAAAACACACGTGGGTGATGTCTTGTGCGTCGACGCTATTCATACCCGGAGAACAATGGCGTAATTATTATATTATATTATTACATTTTTATCGTAAAGGTATATACTATTACAGTATTACTATATATACAATATAGCGAATAGCCGACGTGCAACTGTCAACGGAGTAATTTTCTCGAAGCGCGTTCCGGCTCTGATGATGGAGACACACGACGACGACGATGACGAGAAACAAAATTATAATCACAACGATATGTTTAGTAATAATGATAGAATAATCGCAGGAAACAATTTACCGAGCAGGTGTAGTCGGCGTAGTTAATTCGAACACGTGTCCCGTTTTGACCGTTTTTTAACCGTCGAAAACGCATTTAAGACGAATATTGTGTATAATATGTGGTCTTAATAATTCTTGGCTATTATTTTTTTTATTTTTTTTACACTTATTTCTATTACATTATTAAACAGACAAACCCACTGGACCTTAACATCCGCATTTAGCCTAAGAATTGATTATTTTACTAATTATTTCCAATGATCGTTGATCAATAGATTGTTTTAATTTTTTTTTATACATTCAAGTTTTATTATTTTAAAAAAATTGATCGAGGAACAATATATATTTTTATAATTCAATAACAGAGACGCAGCACAACACTAATGTAACAATAATAGAAAACAATATGTTTTAGGAAATATTAGTGCTATAGGTAAATTAAAAATACTGAGAGTCTATGAAAAAATAAGCATAATTTAAGCATCGACTAAACGTCCAAGCCCCATAAAGATGATGGAGTACAAGGGAAGAGAAAAATTGATTTAAAGTGCAGGGAGGAAATGTAAATGTGAATGACGTTTTTATATTTGAAAAAAGGTCAGTCGAATGAGTATGATTGGAGCTACAAACTGAAATGTTTACATTTGTTAGAAGGTGGTCATTGTCTCACCGGCATACACTTTATAATAAACTGATGGTTGATCTTTGTTTAAGAGTATAAAGTTTAAAATAGTTGCTCAAAAGTTTTAGGTAAAAAAAGAACGTTATATAAACACGATATGGTTCTTTGGAAATATTTAATCATTAGGTACCGCGATTGGGTGACTAAATCTATATATAATAGTCATTATTTTTGACTTAAACAACAGTCACCACTTAAAAGTGGATATTCTGAACGGTATTTTATTTTTCAAATAAATTTTATTTTGAAACAGAACCGGTTGCATAATCGCATATGCTGGACAGGGCCAAGGATAATGCAAAGCGTTTATAATAAAAACATGTAAAATCAGGTAATGTATATCGATCGTGTGAATATAAATTTTTTTTTTTGAACATTTATTAGGATATATACAATCTTTAATAGTAGTTACAATAAGCATATGAGCTGAAAAAGTACAAGTTGACGGTGAAGTATTGAGGGGAGTAGCTACCCAGCAGTAACACTCAACAGAATATAAAAATGAATTTAAAATGATGCAGTACAACGATGTTTTAAAATGATGAGTAGAGATATAATTTAGTCATTTTCGTCCCACGAAACATAGAACTAACGTATAGTATAATGAATATATGAACATATAATACAAATAAAATAAAACAAACGTTAATAAATGGTTAGCACTCGTAGATTACAATATTAATTATAGTATTATGTACCTGCTGCAGCTTTATGCGTCGTCAAGTCCGCACGGGTTCGGCGGCAATGTGGTGCCCGCGGGCTCGATGAATCCTCGTGATCTGCTTGCCGCCGAGCAGATCCGAATGATTCACATTATGAAAACCGTAAAACTTCAATAGTAATAGCATTCATAATAATATACCATCATATTATAATCGGGAGAGAAAATCGAACGGGAATAATAAAATAAATATGGGGGGAAAAACACACACACACACACACACACACGGTCTATTCCTGGGGAACACGCAACGCGCACATGCACACCCCACTCGCTACAGTAATATAATTTATAAGTATTATGGCACTTGTTCGACGAGTCGACGACTGCAACGGACGAACGGAACTTTAACACTGCAAAGCAAACACCGCCGCACAGCAGATCTCGGGCGGAGTTATACTGTTGTGGTCGTTGGCGCGCCGAAGGGAAAATAAAAACGGAGAGACCGAACGAGAAAACCAGTTTGCCGATGTCGCCGGCGGCGGCGGCGGCGGCGGCAGCAACGACGACGACGACGACGGTGGTATGGCATACAGGCATCGGCCAGGATGGTCGAACAGCTGATGTGAATAATATAATATACATATACATACGTACCTCTACTATAGGTACCTGCAGTACATGTCCTGTTATACGTACGTATAAAAATAAATCTATATACATATATAATATACGCGTGCTTATGATGCGGTGAGGACCCACGCCCCGTTTACACGGTGTTGACATACTTCGCCCTTGCTCCGCTAACTGGAAGGTGAGAGAAAAGGAAACAGAGAAACTGACAGAGAGAGAAAGAGAGAGAGAGAGAAACAGAGAGAGAGACAGAGAGAAAAGTAATATAAATACGCGTATATAACGCACAGGTACATTCACTAAATACACGCGCGCGCGAGTTAACAGATAAAGAAATAATAATAACAATATATTATTATTGTAATATAATATGTAGAGGGTAGGTACGTCGTATACCTACCAGTCAAATCCATATTGTGTTTGGACCGGAAGATTCTGTCGACCATGGATGACGACGCTGTTTCTTTTCCCGCGTGCACATTACGCGTTTTCCGTCCACCGCATTTGAATAGATTCTTTATCGAAACTTTTATAGTCTCCATTGGCAGGGACTAAAATATTGCCGTTTACTGCGCGTGACACATATTGTTTACGATTAGAAATGTGCACCTCCTGTAAATTGTGTGCACCACAATGTCTGCAATATCTGCCGATAAATATTGTAAAAGGCGTGATAGTTGTTTTAAAAGAAATTATTGTTTTCTATCCAATTTATATTGGATTTCATATGATTTTATTTTATTGGAAAACTGCGGTTTTCTGATAAACGCCATACTCGATATCACGCAATTGGAAAAGTATCATCGGTGGTAGAAATAAAATTAATAACACGACTTTATCGTGGAACAGTCGAACGAGAAATAAAATCATGATAAATTTTTCATAAAGGTGTCATGGGAGCTCAACAGCAAGCTGTAGTAATTTATAGATTTGAAACGTCGGTCATATACGTTTTATTTTAATAATAATTTCTATACTCGTAATTCTATACTCTGCAGGCTGCAGCGGACTGCAGAGTGTAGAATTCAATGAATCATTCTGCGAACTGCAATGTACTATGTAGCAATAAATAATAAAAGAAACTGGTAGGTTAAGAACCTATAGGCTATGGGTAGGTAATAGAAGGCTGTTTCCGATATTGTACGACGAAATATTATGGTATATATATATATAGCTGCAATAATAATTTTAATAACAGGTAACCTATGAACAACGTCTTACCGACTTTTATTCTAACAGTGCGTCGACCAAGAAAATAATAACGGTATAGTGCACCCTCTGCTCAGGCTTAAATAAAAAGTTTCAATTAATTTTAAAACCATTCGAGTACGTGTAATAATAATCCAATATTAAATATATGTACAACAGTATAATAGGTATAAATTTCGCGTACTACTTTGTAACATAGCAAGATCATTGGACATATTGGTGACCACTGTGCATGACGAAATTGGAGTGCCTACCATGGTATATAATATTCATTATGGATTTAAATCCACCTTGGTAGCATTGTTTGTATGGCTTCGTCTATATGGAAATTGATACATCTCGTATTCGTTCGAAAAGGATGCCTGCAAAGAACATCACGTTATCCTGTTTCGACGCGCTGTGTTAATAAACGATGGCGCGATAAACGACGACAAACATTGTTAAAAAAACATAATAATAAATACAAATAACTGTTGTGTACTATCTTTTGGAATCGAGAGCGTTTATATAAATGTACCGCGACCAAGGTAGTATGATATGTATATCATAGAGTAAGATATACAGCGACTGCAGGTGCAATATGAAATAAAAACGATAACAACCCTTTTTATTTTTTTTTCGTGCAAGTATGTTGCAAAATATCAATCATAACTCATAAAAACAATAACAATAATGAGGCTTAAGCATAATCATTTATAATTATTAGTTTGTACATAGTGCGGAAACCCCATGTATATCGCATTTATTACAACATAATTTATAAACAATAATAGAACCACAGAATAACGTACTACAGTGTACAATGTGATACTATAAATTAATTATAAGTATTTATTTATATGTAGATATCTTACACTGTATCGGACTCATTTGAGTACAGAAACCCACATAATACGAGTAATATACTTAAAATTGTCTATCGCAATATTATATGTTTATAAAAAATATTCACCCTCGTACAATCACAAGATTGACTAAAATATCTACGTGAATATTATATCATTGTCTTGGGTATAATACGAATAATTATACTAAGAACAGAATACATTGTATACAATTTACATTGATCATTATAATATATATATATATATATATATATATAAATTTCAATGTATATTGAATGAAATATGAAAACATCTGGCACACGTTGGTACCAGTAGTATTATCAGAAAATGAATAATTTTTGAAATCCCGATAAAATATTTCAATTCCAGAGAGTAGGAACTTGTAATTTTAACGTAGAAAATATACAAGGTATATGACCTGAAGACTGCTCGTATTGTAAATCGGCCAAACCTATAAGCAATAATATTATTCATTATTTATACAAAACCACTTTTTCCGGAACTCGTTTTTACGCTTGATAATAAATGTATTGATTAAGTAGGTACCAATCCGACGTATTCGTTTTTTTTTTTTTTGTCTATGATTTGTAATTAAACTTTAAAAATGTATAATGTATATAAATGCATGTATATGTATTTATTTTAATAATGAAGTAATCTAACCAATAATACATATAAGATATTATAAATTTAGTACTGTAATATAATGTTGCAAACCTAAATCATACGTATTATACGAATTCATCACCATTTACCTGTAACATTATAGCTACATACAAATATAAAATAAATGTTTTTTTTTCAAGTTAAAAACAATATAATTACACTATTTGTATTTTTTTTATATATATATATAATAATAAGAACATTTTATGAATATAATACAAAGAAAAACAAACAACACTGAGATACATGAGAAAGGAGGTCCACTAATGTCAAAACCTTCTATCGTTGAAGAAAGTTATAACTCATAATTTATAAGTTATAAATATTAGGATTCAGGAAGCCCGATACCTAAAATATATTTTTTATTTTTTTAGTCGATGTTTTTGATTTTTTGATAAGGAATCATTGGATAATATATGAGACTATAATGAATGAAAATATTCTGTAGACAAATTATACAAATACTTTCAATTTATCGAAACATTTATACGTGTATTTCATTATTGTAATTTGTAACGGATCTCAAGTTATAGATAAACGAATACCTAGTATTAATTCATGATTGTTGATCCCGGCAAAGTAAATATGCATGTATTTTAGCTATGTATATAATGTATATACTATTATAAATTATGATATACATAGACATTAGAAACTTATTTTGAATTTTTATCATGAAAAATGAGTAGGATAATTAATTAGAAATATTATTTAAGCTGTAGAAACTCTGCAAGAATATAATATACCTATATGGCTATATACATATACGGTTATATGGTAATAATGTTATACCTAGTACTTCAATTTCTCACAGTTTCATTGGGAATGTTCGGATAAGTATATAATATAATATAACCAAAGCATTTTGTATGTCGGTTATATTTTAAACATTAAGACCGAACAGATATTATATATTATACATTTCTAAGAAAATTATATAATATTTATTTTTTCATATTTTTGATGATACCTTATGATCTATAAGGCTATATCATCATTATTAAAATATGTAAATACTTGAAATGTTGATTTAGCTGATTAGTTAAAAACTTATGTAAAAATGGATGATGGTCGTGTAAACATATTTTTAAGTATTGACCAGGCATTAAACATTATAAAGAAAAATGTAAAATGTTTGTATTCAACAACGATATGATTTATCTATATAATCTATATCGGCTATTGTAACCTTTTTTTTGTGGCTTAACCCACAGGAACGGGAAGGAACTTTTTTGCACTTCTGCCTCCTGACCTCTCATCGTTTAGGCCAGCGATTCTTAACGGGGGCGGTACCACCCCCTTGGGAGAACTTTGGTCTCTCCGGGGATTGATAGTTTTGAAGGTGGCGTTGGGGGGGTGGTAGCTTTTTTAAACTCAGAGAATAAAAATAATATTTATAAGAAGAAAATTTGATTTTATATAATTAAGGGGGGGGCGTTAGCAGTTAGTTATTACGATAAAAGGGGCGCTGAATTAAAAAAGGTTAATAAGAACCACTGGTTTAGGTTATTATAACCTATTTCTTATAATAACCCACTTCTTGAATAGGCTTTGAATAATTTCCAAATATTATCAACATAAAAACATAACGAATAAAGAAATAATAATTAATCGGTTACGGTTAAGTATATATAAGCGACGCATAAGACATTTATAGTCTTATATATAATATTATTAATTCCTAGAGTCGAGGGTGGCTTCAAGGGGAGGGGGGTGTCTCTTCAATTTGGAGAGTTAAAACCTGGCTTCGAACGAGAATGTCTGAAGATAGGTTATAAATATTTATAATGAAATGGATAAATTCAATAAAATAGATTATAAAATTGATGTATTTGCAAATACCAAAAATACATGGCATAAATTTGTATTGTAAAAATTGTTGTTTTTTTGTTATGAAGTTTTCTGACTTTGTCTCCTCCTCCTCCCAACCAAGTCTTTGAAGCTATTCCTGCCTAGAGTTAAAATAAATGGAAGCATTCAAACTAAAATTAATCGTCAAATTAATATTAAAGCCTACTGTTACAGGAAGTTAAAAGCCGAAGAAAACGAAGTCATTACACGTATTCAAATACACTATATACACTATAAAATACAAATATTACATTGTTTTTTTTTTTTTTACGACCAGGCAAAACCTTTTTTACTGTTAATCGTTAATTTCAAACTTATCTAATGGCACATTTAATGGAAGTGTTGGAAATCATAGGACTGAACTTCCAATTATACCTATTTTACGTGGCATGGTGGTTATCAAAAACCTATATCATACGTCCGTTTAAAGCTGATAACATATAACGACATGACGAAAAAGAATAGGTAACGTGAACAACAATACAATAATGTATTGTTTCCGTACGTGATAACTTATTATATCCATTAAATGCACAAAGCGTACACGCATAACGCATAAGTAGAATTATTGTGCATCAGATACGTGCTATATGAGACATTGCTACATATGTAAGAATACCTAGACAAGCTACTTTATTTTGATAGCCAAAACGTTACTAACTGAAAAGTTACTTCCTCTAAATAAATATTAACTTTTGACTTATAATTGAAATTTTTGTTTTTTTTTTTTTAAGAAAGCTTGACGAAAAAGAAATTAAAAAATTAAATAATTAATAATAATTAGTTTTTTTCAATGTAAAATAAAACATTTTAAGAGAATATTTTAGCATATTTAACAGCATATATTATGATCTCTTTTTAAGGACATTTAATGCATGCGTATTTTAATGTTTTTCATCACAATATTTTTTTCTTTCATTTTTCTTGTATTATAGCTTGGTAGGTAGGTATTTTTAAGTTATCTAAATTGCTTCATAATATTTTTTAGGAACTAGCTTCATACAACGGTTACATCGGGCACATCGTTACATCGGGTATATCGTTACACCGGTAACAGCCCGAACAATAATATTCAATGAACACAGTTTGGCCGACGAGAAAATATTATTACATATTGCATTATTGTATCCGAATTACACGCGCTTTCATTTATACACACGTTTTATTCATTTTCATCGACGGTTATCACGACGACTATAAATTATAATCCTTGACCGTAAAAAGAATGTATAGGTAACCACGACTACGACACAATGTATAAATATATAAGTATTCACAATATAAAAAGGTTGTTAATTCAAAATAATAATATATAAATTATAATAAGCAGCAATTGCGAAGAAAACTATACGTGTTTGGGTACATATAATATATGCAACAGAAAGTGCGAAAGGCAAAGTATCATTTCCCCCTCCCCTTGATACTTCTTATTTTTTTTTCTAAAGTATTCACGATTTGAACGAACTGACGATTATTATTATTATTATTAATAATAATCGTCTCCGATGATTAAGGGAAAAATGACCGGCAGTGCAACGTCTAACAAACTGTGTGTGTGTGTCGATTTACGTCGTCGTTCATCCGACAACCGGTTCGCGGGAAGAGCTCCACCGTGTACACTGTACAGCCGTTTATATCCTTTGGATAGCAAAACCAGTTTCAGTATTATTATTATTATTATTATTATACGTATATTATAGGTACCTACCATACTGTATTTATTATTTCTCACGACGGACGCGACGCTTTTGACGCGGCGGCAGTGCGGCACGGGTTCGCAAAATTTAAACGAGCAATTAATTCGACTCTGCACTCTACAGTCACACTTAAATCCTGATCGTTAAGATGGATGTAATGTACGAAATACAATGTAATAATATAAGCAATACATGCATATGTGTATTATGTTTGTAATATCTTGATGTATATAATTATATTGTCTTAATAATTGTTATTGAAAAAGTATTGTACGCGCTATCAGGTTTTAGATATTAAATGGAACCGTGGTATGAATTACAAAACAATTATATCTTTATACGGCAGTCTTCTGCTTGTGTTGATTAATAGGAATGATTTGGTTCTATAAACATCTTTTCAGTTTTCTATATGATTTGGTATCTATCTATAATATTATAATAATATAATATCATTTAGGATAGAATATAGATATAATATTATGCACTACCTATTTCTATATCAACATTTAGGAATTTCAATGTAATTTTCATATACGCCATTAAGGCATTACCATTGTACTTGTGATATTAATATAGGAATTTAAATAAAACAATAGAGACTGTAGAAAAAATAAAAATAAAACGGATGTATCAAAAACATAATAACAATAATACATGTCACGATTGTCTCGAAGATGTTATAGGATGTAATCGTATATATAATATATATTATATTATATACATATCCATTACCATATCACATAGATGGCATAGGTAGATTGTTTATGAATATGCGCGTATGATTTGTCTTATACGCTTTACACGCAGCTTTATAATTAGTGATAATGTTCTGTGTTCACAATATATTATATCTATAGTTAAACGCCTAACATTTACGATTGTATTTTATATATTAATACATATTAGGCATATAGTTGTAGAAGTACTTTATATTATATGAACACCTATGCCCTATGGTATTAATGGTATATAATACGCATTATATACATGTATATGCTACTGCAGTAGAAACTATCACAGAGAATAGAATTTATAATTACTCGTAATTCTGTTGTGCCATGGGTTAAACGTTAAACTTTGATTGAAGTGGAAATTTAATTTTTGTAACCAGTTGCAACGTAAATTATGTACATCATAATCTATAATACATACTAGTATACTACCATTGATTATAAAAAGTATTTATGTAATGTATTTATTTAAAGTAATGGTACTACATACCAAGTGTGAATAGTCTTGTTCGTTGAAACGTTACAAACCAAGCATATAGCATACGCATTTACGCTATTTTATCACATTTTTATTTTAATGAACTGATGTATAAATGAATTGTAATAATAATAATAATTTGTAATAATAATAATAACGTTGAAGAAACATCAGATACACTAAGTAGCTAGGTACACTATTACAGAGCATTCCAAAATGATTCATTCTATTTTAGTAGACTATAAATTTTGTTCCTGTAATTTGAGGTAAACGATACACCAACCATCTGAAAGGTGTGGTTATCGAATTTTTATCGATTGCCGATAAGTCGCGATAATGTGCAGTTTATTAGTTATGTGGCGTAAATTTCTAAACGATCAGCTATACCACAACAATGGATCGGTCGCTGTAGTGCTAATGACGCTGATGTTCGCCGAATTTTATACTCAATGATTTCTTTCTCTGATGTTACATAAAAAGCATTGTTTATGTACCTCCCCTTCCAAAAGATCTTGACGAATTGAAAAATCGCATTACAGACACCATCAACTTGGTTACAGTCGCTATGCTTCAATAGGTTTATGAGGAATTTGCTTTTCGCTTAGATGTGTGTCGTGCAAATAAGGGGGGTCACATTGAACATTTATAAGCATTGTACCTAAAACTTAAAATAATCCATTAAAATTTAAAATATATTCTATCATGATTAATCAAATTTTACAATAAATATGATTTTTGAAATCGGATGAATCATTTTGAAACACCCTGTATATTACATACCTACCAAAATAATTAGTATATTAGATCCGTTGATTATAGTGTGAGTGTCGAGTATTCTACAACATAATATTCATAACAACTTATTCTGTATTTACCTGAGACATGGAAATTTAAAGATACGCGTTTTATATTATTTCTATGAGAATTGTTGACGTTCTAGTACACACGGCTGTATGCGATATATCTGTATTGACTTGGACGTCCGACGTTCGTAAACACGATTTGAGGAAGAAGAAAACATGATAATGCGATGAGTGCGATATTAAAAGCGATATCTCGTATCCCTATAATTGTGTTTACACACAACGCTCATCACATTATCATTATGCCATTATGTATACTATAATAATAGCAATTTACCCGATTTAAAAAACTGTCTGCATCACGCCTTCTCTATTATTACAAAAATACGCCACGCGAGAAACTTAATTTTATTACAAAGATATATCATGTTTCACGATGTATCATATTAATATTGTAATATAGATTCTACAAACGCTTCCACACCAAACTGCAAGATAATCCCATTTTCCAACCACCTAATCAATGAGCTAGCATATAACTTATGAAGTCATGGCACTCCCCGGAAATCCGATCAGACGTCTCAAAAGGTACAGTAACAATGATTACATTTAATAACATTAAGAGGTGTCGCAAATGTATGATTTCCTCTTCACGTATAAAAAACCTATTTAACTGTCGTGTATCCAAACTATAAATATTACTTGCCGACTACCGTACAAATGTTTAGATTATAATTTATCAAAATAATACAAAATTTAAAAAAAAATAAAAAAAAAAAAAAAAGAGATTTACTAATAATTAGTATTCTTTTTTTGCAATTATTTGTGACTAATTGCATTTGCACGGTGTACTCTCTGTGTGCGTTTTACTCGAATATGTGGCATACCTATAAGTACTATATACGCAGGTATTGAGATATAATACCTAATACCTATACATGTGGCTATGTACATGTCCCATCAGAGTTATGTGCGGAGAATATACGTACGGCAGATTTAAAAGTAAAAAAACTTCCTTTTTCTTTTATGTACATCGTTTAACGATGGCATCGAAAGTAACTGCTATACTCGTCAGTCGTCGTATACCGCACGTGCGCAAATTATAAGTATAAAATAGTATAACTCCTTGAGTAATATAGTATAATATGGCGAAATAAGAAAGCACGAGCGTTTACTTAAAACATAAACGTAGTACTCTTATGCATACAATCGAGCTTTATCTAACAAACTTGACGGGCCTTTGAAAAAAATTCGTTGATTAGAAATTTCGTTAAAAATATAGATAAAGGTTTGTTAGTTGATTTTCTTAAAAACTCGTTTTTACCGTACGAAGTGTATCATGAATGCAAATAACAATATGGAATATTTGTGATAATAGTAATAATAACTTAATACAATAATGTACACACTATACAGGTACCTATAGTACCTAATAATACAACAATACCTAACAATATTGTTCAGTAATAAAAAATCTTATTATTTTATATAATCTTATTATATAGATGGATACATTGTGATATTGTGTTCGGTCGTTTTGTGTATAATATGCTCGTATCAATCGTATCATCGTAACTTGTTTGTTTTACCTATAAGATCAGTGTACGAGTATGTAGGTATACTCAATAATTAATAAACTATATTATCTATATAAAGCCTTTTAAAATGTTTATAAGTAGAATAATAGTAACATTAATACGATAAATGAAAACGATTTTTAGGACGCGAATTTCATTGTTGCATAAAAAAATTTGTTTTAGATTTTCGTCAAATGGAAGTTATCTCATTAAATAGAGATTCGACTGCATGATGATAAAAAAAAAAAAAATATTTAGGTACACACGATGTTTGTTTACGCCGCAGCAGAGCGTGCTCCTGGCTCAACCCTTCCAGTGCGACGTGCCCGTGAACGTCGTCGTGACGGTCCGTTAGCGCCCGGAGGCGTATAAATTATAATATTATCACACAGTAATAGCAGTGAGTGTAAAAACTGAACACACACACACACACACGCACACGCACATGCATTATAAATTCATACCATTTACACGCACCGCGGATTTGGCCACGTCTGCACTGTAGAGTATACGGCTGCTGATGCTGGAGACCGGTTGTTGTTATGCGGATGGCGGCGAATTCAGCCCGATACAGGTCCGCGCGGGGAAATGGCACATATTATATTATTGTGAGAACTATTTGGCCATGGACCAGTTTCTTTCGCGGTGCGCGCGCGTGTTCAAGCATTTGTACACACTTTTCCCTATTTTCGTTTTTTTTTTTTTTGCTTTTCCATTCCCCTTCACCTCTATACCACAGCTTAAGATAGATTATTAATAATAATCATTTATTATATCATATATACGTATATATACGATAAACGTATAATATTTTATCGTACGGGATTGTGGATGTTTTTCATTTATACATTTTTATATTTTTATACATTATTCATCTTCACACACGTTATATTCCGGATTCCCGCAATAGTATTACAGTGAAACTTTCATACGTAGCATTACACTATTTTTGGATACTTCTATTTTGCTGGCCTACCGAGAGAGGGAGAGGGCAGCTGGGACTGAAGCTCTGGGAACTGGTCCTTAAAGAGACACCCGGCCAAAGCCACCAAGTCTTATATTTTACCTAATTAATACTTTAAATTAAAGGGGCTTCGAGGCCCTCGATTTCTCTCCACGCCCCACGGCCTTGCTATTTAGAGTAAGTTCATAATATTAAGTTGGACATGTACATTCGTTAAATAGAAACGATTTTTAAAATTACTGTTATTCAAATTCTTAATAAATGCTTATGAATATTTGATGGGAAAATAATAATTTAATGAAATTCGTAATCCTATTCGATTACCTACGTCTAAATGAAGTAGTTTTTCAAAATAATTTCTTTCGCAATATTTATTTGTAAAAATTGCCAATTACTGTGTTTATATTATATGCTCAAATGCTCAATGCTGCAGTATGTGAATTGCATGTATATATTATCATTAATTAAATATATTTAATCAACACTATATATTATATGCTATTACTATAAAAAGAAAATAGATATTATACTATTAATATCATTATTAATAATCTGCTGCGTCGATGAGGGCGCTATAATTAAGCAGGTTTTTGTTTAATTTTATAAGAACATTTCATTCCGTTTTTTCTAGTACCGTCGTGCAACAATAGTATCTGTAGCCACAGAATAAATGAAATTAATTTCATTTATTCTGTGCTGTAGCCGTGGTTCTGAGCCTGGATATAGATAGTATGGTTGTGTAATGAGCACGATTATAGATCTTTAATCGTGGTAACGAGCTACGAAAAAGTGGCAACCGAAAGTTCTTATCAAACGTACGAAAAATTACCGAAAAAGTCACGATTTGGCGCCATCTAGGTGATGATATGCTGCGATTTCATTTAATTTTAGAAATTTTAAAAAAGTTATGTGGTAAAATTCAAGTAGTTTTACTTGACATCCACGAAGAGCGCTACTAATACTAAACTTTTTTGAATCTGAGATAAGAACTCCCGTATGCCACCATTGAACATAGTGTATATAGTATACATAGAGTAATAATTATTACTCTATGGTAGTACAGAATAAATGAATTAATTTAATTTATTCTGTGATGGTAGTATAGGCCGATGTGCAACCGTACTATTTACAGCCGTGATTCTGAGCCATTTTGATTTTTGAACAATGGCGCTGAAACAAACCCAATGTACATTTTAAACCACGGTTATCTTCTAAGACCGTATTTTAAACCGTGGCCGTGGTCCGTAGTGACGACCCCTAATCATTACAACTTGGTTTCCCTCCAATTCCCAATGATAATCACATACATAGCCGTTGTCATTTTCGTTCGGTCTTTTATGTTTTATCTAATAATTTCTTCCTCAAATCGCTATCCGTATTCTGCGTCCAACCCCGACTTTCGTATTTGTTAGCAATAAATGCTGGGTATCCGCGGAATCTCGCCTGTTGTTACTGTTCAGAATTCAGATTACAGAATTGTGTGAAGATGGCCAACAACCACGGCCCGTAGTAAGTTACGTGACCGGCATTCGGATTTCGGTCAATCGTCATTGCAACAAACAATTTCCCACAGAAGTGGAAATCCGGAATCTTTTCCGAGTATAATATAATGTAAGTACACAATATATCTATATAAAGTGTCTACCTGTGCGGGTGTGTGATACATACGAGTTTAAGAATATGGTGTTTTTGAACGGACGAAATGCGAAAAGATTGTTGTATAATGGCTATACATATTTCATTTTTTTATTTTTTTTTTTAAGTGCTTTTTTTTTATGGCTTAGAAAATTCATAGTAATCAAAAAATGTATTGTGACATTGAATTCTGATGATTAATCATGGTAACTGGTTACCACTTTTTACAAACAATAAATTTTTATTCATAATTATAAGTTAGGTATTACCCATTATTATGTAAAATAATAACTCATCTACTTATCATTTACTTTAATATATCTTGTTATTATTCATTGTTATTTAAAAAAATTGACTTAATTTTAGAGGTACAGATTTCTATGTATTGACTTGATATGTCTTAAAATACATTTCAAATTTTTATCCTCTATTAATATCATAGTCTCATTTAGCCCAAATAGTTTTGTCTTCTATATATATCTACCTCACTGGTTCTCTCTTTAATGAAAATTTACATCATTTTTATTTCAGAAATAATAGCATGAGTGAAGAAAATCTAAGCAACATGTCTTATTCAAACAGTTCAGATAACATGGATATTGGTAAAAATATTAATATTAATATTAATTAATTAATTAGGTTTTACATAGGTACACAGTAAAATAAATAATTGAAAAAAAAGATAAATTATTTGTTATGTTCTAATTTTTAATGATTTCTGATTATGGCTAAATTAGGTTAAAGTAGGCATTTTTGTAATGTGATTGTTTCAAATTTACAAACATTGAAGTTTTAGTTACTCTGTACTACTAGACAAATTTAAAATACAGTAGATTACATTTTATATCGATCTTGTTAATTATATTATTATGTTAATCACAAGTTTACATACATGATAATATGATTAAAATTATAATTTTTAATTCATTATGACCAGGGCTTGGAAGTTCTAACAAATGTATGTTTCTTTTGGAAAATCTTAGAACATTCAAAGTAAGAAATCAATGTGCTCTTCCCTAATCTCGTATACAAGATTTTATACTACTAATTTATGCATATGCATGGTTTTTAGTGCTATTTACATGTATATTTTTTATATATTAAAGCAGTGATTCTTAACCTTTTGTAGATCACGGACCTCTGATAAAAGATTTTAGAAATCACAAACTCCTGGCTAATTTCTTTTTGGGGTACTTTTTTTTTACAAAAAACCTCATGTTACCATAACCAAAATTATAATAATTATTTTATATCACAAACTATTTAAGTAGATAAAATAAAACACACACATTTTTAATTATTTTTATCACACATATTTTTTCATAATCATGTACGAGTAAAATAAATAATTTTATTTATAATATTCTTAAAATGTAATTTTTATTAACTCATTTAACTTAGTCTAATGTATCTTTGTCTACTGTATTGTATTTAACTAACATTTTTATTTTATAATTAAGCTGATAAGTCATATGCAAGATAAAAAAATATATTTTTATTTACTTAATGTGGTGGTTGGTGCTGCATTTAAAACAAGTTTTTGAATATCGGGTTCAATACTGAAAAACTTTAAGACAGCTACAGACCCTCGAGACGAGTATCGCGGACCTCAGGGGGCCGCAGACCACAAGTTAAGAACCACAGTATTAAAAGAAATTAACAATGGTTTGAACCAAACAGCCGCCTACAAATATTTGATTGAAAACAAATATATATTGATTTTAAATTAGTACTTACATATTCAGATTTTATCTTATAGACAATTTTATTTTATAATTTTAGATTTTAATGTTCTATGTAATGCCATCATTGTGTTCCTTGTGAGATTGTCTGTAAACAATGTGAATTAGTATTACGGGCTTATGGCTATACTCTTGTATTTTTATAATAAATTTATATAGTTTTAAAAATAGCTAAAGTAAAACAAAGCTTATCGTATTGGGTCATATTAATAAATTTGGAAAAATATAAAATTTTAAAATGTATAAAAATTAATTTATAAAAAAGATGTTTATGATTTAAATTTTAATAGTTTTCAATTGTTAGTGCTATTTATAGCACATATTATGGCGTTTTTAAATCCATAATAAAACGCTAAAAATTTACTTCATTAGTGCTATAATTTCCGAACCCTGATTAAGACTATATTAATAGTTCATATAAATTAAAATAAGTTTTATTTATTTAAGAAATATTTATATTCAAATAATAAAAAATACCTATGGTAAATATTGAAATAAAATTATAAAATTTTTATATTTTAAGAATATATTCATTTAGACTAGATATTTTTATTGTTTATATAAACGGATTTAATACCTATATTATTATAGCATAGTTATAATATTTATCTAATGCCTATTTATTGTTATAATTTCTTATTCATTTATCATTATCTAACTTATTGTAATTAACTAATATTTTATATTTTATATTATATTATATAAATATATTTTAAATCATTAAATTTTAATCAAATAAATAATTATAGGTGTTATTAATATTTAAATGTTATAAGACGGTCCTACACAACTGGTGTACTTGGTTAATATTGGCCACTGGTGACAATGCACCAGTTATGTGGGAGGCTACACTTGTACAATTATTGGTCACTGGTTTGTACCAGTTGATTTTCGGTAAACTTGACACTAGTCAAAGGAGCACTAATGTTTACAATCAACAGGGGTTGATACTGGTAAATCTATACCAGTCATGCAGGAACAAAGACCAATGTTTTATATTATTTATTTATTTTTATGTTTTAAATTTTAAGGTTGTTCTTGTTTATTTATATTTTAAATTAATACATAATTTATTTATTTTTATTTTTAGAAGATGGTTTTTTACCAAAAGAAATACTATTAGAAGAACAGCGTTTAAAAGAAGATCACCTAATCATTAATTCTCAGACTGTGGTAAACTTTTTAATTTTTAGTAAATGATAAACTAAGAATTAATGTAACAGTGATTATTGTTTTAATAATTTTGGTTTCTTCCCTAAAATTTATAAATAATATGTACTATGCTTTAAGTCAAAAACTTGGAGTACAATTTATTCACAGGATTTTGATTTTACTACCAACAAAAAACAGATAGTTGACTTGATGTAGGAAAGTTGTGATTATTATGCATAAGTCATTATTTTACTACTACCAACAAAAACTGATGGCCATTTTTAACATTTTTAAAATTGAATTTGAAAAATCTTAATTCAATATTCAAATATTACTGAAATAATAACCAAACTGAACTAAATTATTTTTTAATTTTATACATTTTAAACTGTGGCATTCAAAAGTAATTATTTTTGTTTATTTTTAATTAGTTAAATGATTTAAATGAAAAAGAAAGGAAAGAAAGATTTCAAAATTTGCTTACACTTTTGGAAAATAGTACAAAATTAACCAATGTTTTTGAAACCCGGTTAAAAAAATGTAAACAACAAATCATCAAGTAAGTGATGCATATTATGTATGATTATAGTAAATGAATTATTAATTAAAAGTTAATTTCCCCTTGTAAAACAAGTTTTTAGAATCTATTATGTTTTTAATGTTGCATTTATTTGTAGAAAAGAAATAGAAAAAGCTAATAAAATGAAAGGAAACAAACAAAGTAATATAAATAATACAACCAAACACAACATTGAAGTAAATATTTAATTAAGTTTTTATTAAATAATAGATATATAATAATTAAATACATATCATCTTCATTTAGAATCGTTATTCGTGTACAATGATACCTATCATTGCATTCAAATTTAACAAATTTATGGTAATGACCTATCCTATGAATGAGGTCCATTCCACCCCTACTATACAGCAGAGCGAGGCCCATCAAATTCTTTTTTTAAATTAATTTGCCTGTTCTTAATTTTTAATGTGATTCATATTTTAGAATTTTATATCCTCAAAACTGAATATTGACTAATATTTTTATTATCAATCTTGGTTAGGTATTAGTATTTATAAAACAATTAACACCATATATTTTTTTACATGTCTTCTTAAGGCAATACTTTATGTTTATCTTGGTAGTTTTAAAATGTCAGAAATACAATAAGAACTGTTTGTAATAAGTTACTAATAACCTAATTGACTAAAGATCAATTCCTAGCTATTATTTTACAATCTCATTAAAATGGTTGACATTAATTGATACTTCTTTCTACTTCTTTATTATGCCAATAGTAAAATAATTATATTGTAGAATAAAGAATATATGATGGTCTACATAAATGAGGGAGGACCTAAAAGACATATAATTATGCTTGGTCATGACTCATGATGTAGTGATTTTTTTCCCACATATAATTACCATTAGTTATTATTAATAAAGTCGAATGGTTAAATTATCTTTCAAAATGAAATCTTATATAGTTAATAGTTTTAATTCAAAATTTTAATACATGTTTATCGCAAAAAGTAAACATAATTCTCCTATATTTTATTTTTATAATTGAAAAATAATTTGTGTAACTTATGGTTTATTTATTTTTTATATTTAGAATAATGATGAAAAGAAATATTTAAGTTTATTTCAACAGCCTAGCTTATTTAAAGGACTTCTTAAAACTCATCAGATTGAAGGTCTTTTATGGATTAGAGTAAGTAATTAAATTTAAATTAATATTTATACTATCAATTTGTATATTAATTAGATATGAATTATAAAATTGCAATACTTTTTTTTAGACTTTGTTTGAAAATGGTTTAAATGGAATTTTAGCTGATGAAATGGGACTTGGAAAAACAATACAAACAATAGCTTTTTACTGTTTTCTTATAGAAATGGGAATGAGTGGACCATTTCTTGTAATTGCACCACTTTCAACTGTTCCTAACTGGATGTTAGAATTCTCTAAATTTTCTCCTGATGTAAATAATTAATTTAGTTTTTAAAATAAATATTTTAAATTTTCTAATTATTGATTTACATAATTTTTATGTTATCATTTTAGATACCCACATTATTATACCATGGTTCAGAAAAAGAACGCATTCAATTAAGATCAAAATTTAAAGAAACTTTTAAGGTAAACAATTTAAATTGTTTTCCAGTTGTAATAACTACTTATGAAGTTATCCGTTTTGATATAACATTTTTGAAAAGTATCAATTGGTTGTATATGACAATTGATGAAGGACAAAAGGTGAAAAATATTGATGCTCAAATTTCTATGTATGTAAAACTTATTGCTATAATTTTTAATTGTATTTATTTATACAATATGCATTAATAATCGTATTCAATTTACTTATAGTTGTATGCGCAGACTTAATTGTTCCAATAAACTTATACTAACTGGGACACCCATTCAAAATGATATGTCTGAATTATGGTCGTTATTAAATTTATTAATGCCAAAAATATTCAATAAATTAGAAGATTTCAACTCTTGGTTTTTAGTTGAAGATTTTTTTGGCTCTAATGATAAAATTGCTAATTTGGCAAAAAAAGATGAAATTTTAAATATCATATTAAAGGTAAATCCTTTTCAATTTTTTAATTCATTTACTGTAATATTTCATTTATGTATACATGATTGTATAAATATTTACCTAATCAACTTATCTACTTATCAATTTATTTTTATTGTTATTGTTACATAAAATAATGTATATAAGTTTTAATTGTTTGATCATCTTGAATAATATACTGCGGACGCCGCTTATTAGACTTACTTTGGGATATGACCATTTAAATCCATTAAGCAAATGAATTAATAAGACAAATGACCAAAAAAATTATTAAAATACATTTTTTTTATTTAAAAAATATTTACAATAATCCCTCGTTATCCACAGGGGTTACATTCCAGCAAACCTGCGCAGATAACGATATTATATATCAATTTAAAAAGGGAGGTTAGGTTTAATATTTTTTAATTTTAAAAATAAATTATTATTCAATTAATTATTTAATTAATTATTTTATAATTCATATAAATTATTTATTATCTATACATTTATATTAGGAAGGATAAAAAAACTTAGTATTAGATGTTTGCTTTCTTTTGATTTCTATGTGTTTGCGAACTTCTTCGTATAGCATCAGTAATTCTTGGATTCCTCTTTTGAACTTCAATGTTCTTTTATTGAAGGGATCTGTCTCAAGAACTCGTTCAGTCAGTTGGTTTACCATTTAAAAAACCTCATTGATTGATAAAGAGGAAAAATCCATTGGTGTTGTCAATCAGCAATAAAATATTAAAAGGGAGATTTTTAATTTGAGGTACATCTACTTAAGGAATAAAACAGTTCTTAAAACAATCACTAAAAATCTGTGTTGTGAACCAAGTCTTAGCAATATAATAACAATCATCTAAAATTGTCAAAAATACATTTCTACAGTGTTTTCGTGTAATAACGATAAACCATTATCGCAATCGCATTAATAATATTTTATTATTAAACTGAACCCGACCATGCATAATTGAAACCGCGGATAACGAGAGATTACTGTATTGATATGAATAAATTAAATTAAAAATAAAATAATATGCAGGTATATATATTTAAATGCTTTACATAATATCTAATAATACATTTAGTATAAACATTTTTTGATAAAAATTCATCTATGGTTGATTGGATTTTCCTTTCTTCTGCCAACTTCATTATCATATTTTCGTAGGATTTATATTGTTCAAATATGTCAAAATTGTCTCTGTGCTAAATCTCTCTACGTGGAATTTGAAGTGTTTCTAGCATTTTTTAGTTGATTTTATTTATATTTATGTAATACATATGTGCATGTTCTTTATATTTAACTAATTTTCAAATGACCCTATTTACAGTTTGTGAGTTGAATTTTTTTGTCGTGCGTTTGTATATGTGCAAATCGGGACTAGCCGTTTTGAATCTAATAGGAGAATAAGTCCAGTAAGCAGCGTCCTCTGTATTTTTAAGAATGATCGTTATAATTCATAGTTCATTCTTAATAATACTTACTAATGGTAAAATACAAGTATATGAAAAAAAATTATCTATGCATTCATTTTATTCTTAAAGTTTAAAAAAAATTACATTTTTGTATTTTCAATTTATAAATATTTTGGAAAATGTTGCATAATCGAGTAAATTTTATATTTCATATTATTTTGAGTACGCTTTGTAGATGAAAATACATTATTTTTACGAGGAACTTCGGTTCATTTCAGTATAAATTGTGTATTAAAAACTAACCAAAACCAATTGTTTAATGTTTATTTTTTATGAAATAATATATGAGTAAATATTTTAACAAAAAATAAGGATATTATTTCAAAATTCTGATATTTATATTTTTTTATTATAGATACTAAATCCATTTATTTTGAGACGAGAAAAAATAGAAACTGATCTTAACTTGCCACCAAAGAAAGAAATAGTTATTTATGCACCTCTCACAGAAATCCAACAAACATTATATAAAGCAACATTAAATGAACAATTAGATATACTACTTAAAAAGGTAATATGGTTTTTACAAATGAAATTTTATGTTTTATATTTTGTTAAGTCCAAATATTTAGTTTTCTTTATTAATTATTATTGAATGTTAACTACTTAATAATATTGATCTGAAAATCAATACCAATTCATCTAAGTAATACCATTGATTATAAATATTAGTATTTATAATCAATGGTATTTACTCGTATACTGTTGATGAGTATTTTTTCGAATTTTGATAGGTAATAAAAATATTCATGAAAATAAATTTTGGTCTAAGAGGTAAATTTGAACCCGAAAATTAAAAAAAAATTAAAAAATTGATCAATGACAGTATATTAAAAAACATGTCTAGATTATATATTCCAAGTAACAGACATACACCAGTGTAATTTACTGATAAAAAAATATACCAACATTTTTTTAAATAATTTTTAGTTTCTTCTTAAACCTAGTACTAACTATTGGTATACACAATTCAACAATTATAGAAAAAAAATATTGGATTTTCTTCATTAGTTAAAATAAATCAAATCACATTTTGAATATTATACTTTAATTTAATTTTCATATATTTTCATCAAATACAAATGTCAATATTTACTACTAATATCTTATTCATCGATATACTTGTATATATAAAGGAAGCCCTGACTAATTGATTTTTAATCAACATATGCCTCAACTATGATAGCTAGCGACTTGACATATTTAGGGTATGTTTGGATCATAGTTTAGGTGAGAGGATATTTTTAAGGGTCAATGATTGATTGGGTTCTGGGTCATTCCGGATTTAAATTCTAAAGGTCTCAATATGGGTAGAAATGGAAATAATGACCTAAAAGGTACCGCTGACATTATGAATATGAAATTTTTTGAAATAGTTTTTTTTTCATGAAGAGAACCATTACTATACTACATTGTATCTTGATTAATTAGAACTAGTGTTACATGCATTTTTATATAATCATAATACAGGAAAATATAGTAATCGGCTGCTGCTGTTATAGTGCTCTACTTAATGGTTGTTTAGTAAAAATAATAATAATAATTAATATTTATCTATTATTTTTTTTATATAGTCATGACAACAATCTGATTGTAAACACAATTGATAGATAAATTAGTTAAAATAATTGGGAATGATGAGGTCTTTCCATTGGCTTGTTAAAGTACCTGTTTTTAAACAAAACTTCAGAAACAATAATTGTACCAGGTTTTAGTTTTCAGTTATATTCAACCACTTATGCAAAAAAATTAATTATTTACTAGTATATTATGTATATCTATTTTATGAATAATTTTTTGTTGATTTTGAAAAGAGTGATGCAAATGCTATTTATAATTATATTATTGAATAAAAATAGTTTCATTTTTGACAACTGAATAATTCGTACATTAAAGTCTACAAATTTAATTTTTCCAATAATAATGAAACATTTGCTTAAATTATTTAACTTGGTGTGTGCGTAATTTATATCTAATAATCTAATTGGTGGTAAATCATACAACACAGTGGTAAATGTAGTAAAAATTACTTTTATTCCCAAAAAGTTATGGTTAAAGAAAAAATACTTGTGTTCTTATACTAGTAACATTATTACTTAGAATTGTAATATAATGTAAAATATTTTATTAAGAATTGTATAGAAAAGTATTTAATTGTTTTTAGGAATCTGACTTAGATCCTGTTATGGAAGAAAATAAACCTAAAAGAAAATGTGTAGAATGTATTGAAAGATATACCGATCAACTTGCTATTAAATCTATACCAGAGCCCGAGTATGTATTCAGCTACTATAAATAATATTAAAACTACTAAACAATATTGTGGATCAAATAGTGAAAAACTAAAACTATTAAAATATATTTAAATAATTTGTAAATTTTTATATTTATATTTTATATGTTGAATAATTATTTAGTTTTGACTTTAATTTTTACAATTTTACCAAAGACATTAAATCTTTAAAATAAAAAATTTTAATTTTAAACAGATTATTAACATTTTAAATTTAAATCTAGGGTTGAAACTGAAAAGACTGCCATTACATTAGTTATGAATAATCCCATGATGCAATTGAAGAAAATTGCTAATCATCCATATCTGGTTCATATGCCTTTAATTCCTGGAACAAAAGATATTGTTGTTGATGAAAATATTGTTCAAGCTAGTGGAAAATTTCAAGTTTTGGATGCAATGTTAACCAAATTAAAATTACTTGGTCATAAGGTATTTATAAACTACAGATTGCTTCTGCCAATATTATCTATAATTTGGATACTAAATAATGCTTAGTATAATTATTCTAGATAGGATATTTTTATTTTCAAAACAAAAAATTAGTCAAATAGGAAATATTTTAAAACATAAAAATAAATTGTTGCTACCATAATGTTTTGGATTTTGTAAACGTATAGTAAATGTATTTTTTAGGTCCTTCTATTTTCTACAATGGTTCAAATATTAGATGTTATTCATGAATTTATGGTCTTGCGTAAATATAAGTTTACCAGATTAGATGGTACAATGAAAATTCAAACTAGAATGGAAGCAATAAACACATTCAACAATGATCCAGATTGTTTTATAATGATGATTTCCACACGTGCTGGGGGACTTGGCTTAAATTTAACTGCAGCTGATACTGTTATAATATTTGATAGTGATTGGGTATGTATCATTTATTAAAAATATCAAACACTAGAATTTAAAATTATTTAGCATTATGTGCTTGTTTTTGGATCATTCAATTAAGTTAAAATGATCAATTTGTATAATTATATTTAATATTTTTTCATCCGTCTAGTATTATTTATATAAACCTTTATTATTTTTTAGGAATCTAAGTTAAATGAAATGTATGTATATTATATATAATTATACAATATATTATATTATTATAATAAATTATATAATATACAATAATTATGTATTTTAAATAAAATTATGCCAATCTTTGATTTTTGAATTACCTGTAACATGATTAAATTACTCAACATTTAAAAACTACTATGTTTTGTATTTTATCTACTAATTTATTAAAATTTACCTACTATAATTTGTTCAGGTTTGTAATAACAATTAATTAATAACATATATTCATATTCATTACAGTTAACTTTTGATTAAGATACATTATTGTATATCTACTTAATACTATAAATCTGAACTATATTATATATGTTTTAGACTATTTAATTCATAAATTATTATTTAAGCTTCGACAAGGTTATTAAACCTTGTATGCATTATTTTTGCAAGTTTTAATTTACAATGTTAATATTTTTAAAACAAAATTCCAATGCTGCATCAAAGAAGCTTCTTCTAAATTGTTAGATATTGACAAGGTATTTCAAAGTATTTTCGCCATTCTAGAGTATATTGAGTGATCAACTGGTATTTATTGCATCTAGATTTTGGACCTTTCTCAAGGATGTAGCTGTTTAGGTTCTAAAAAAAAAAAAATGTTTATTATGACTTCATTGATTCTTTGTTGTTTCCTATGTTATATGTGAAAGAGTAATTTGTTAAGTTTATCCAGCTTAATCCAGTGCTTGTTGATAACTACAGTCAACTACTGCATCACATGCTCCTATAATTTTAATTATCTATCATAAGTTATAAGCATTTAACTATTACATTTGGACAGCTATTAGTATTTATGTCAAATATAGGATGCCAAATTGTGTGTTAATGTATTATATTCCTATCAAAGGTTAAGAGTCCAATAGCATATAATACATGCTGTTTAAACACATTGTTCTGTTTTTTGATTCGATTAAATATATATAAAAAAAATAACATTTTTAGTCAAAATTCCAATGGAAAAGAGCATATAATATTAATAAATCAATTCAATGGCATAAAATATGAATACTATAAAAGAGAATATTTCACATTTATATCAATATTTGTTTCAGAATCCACAGTCAGATTTACAAGCCCAAGATAGGTGTCATAGGATGGGACAAAGTAAACCAGTTGTTGTTTACCGCTTATGTACTAAAAACACAATTGATGATAAAATATTGGCACGTGCTGGAGCAAAAAGAAAATTGGAAAAAATTCTCATTGGAAGTGGTAATCACATAAAAAATTGAAGAATTATTTAAATATTAAATATTTAGGTTTAAATGGTTGAATAGATTAAATAAAAATACATATATAGATACTATATTTTTAATATTTATAAATATTTAAATCTATTTCTATGTATCTTCTATTTAAATTATAATTATTATTTTTTTTTTTTATTAGAAAAGTATTTACAATCTGTATACAATAGTTATTTAAATTATTAAAACAAATTTACATTGATTATAATATTTTTAATTTATTGAACAGTTGGTTTTTCATAAATAGTTTTGTTAAAATTGTTCATGAAATTTCTACGAAAATAAGTTTATAAATATATTATTTAAAGTGTCTAATTCAAAAATAATAAATACTTACATTAGTAGTAATTCAAACTATTTAAGATATCATTATTTTCATTAAATTTCTTTCTATTGATTCATAATCTATTTATATTATTTAAAAATAATTTAGTTCTATTATATTTTAATGCAGCTTTACAATATTATAGGTACATTTAATAGAACTTCAAAACTTACAATATCAAGTATTGAAGAATTGATGCAGTTATTAGAAGAATCTGATTATAATAACAAAATACATTCAAATGGATTTAGTAAGTATTTAATTTTTTGTGAAACATATAAATAATTTTTAATACAACTGTTAATATTTAATTTTAATTAATTTTTATTATAGTTTTTACAGATGAAGAATTGGACGCTATTTTAGACCGATCTGATATGTACGAGTCTACACCAAAAAATAATGCTGCTCAATTTTCTAACAATTTCAAAGTGTTAACTTCCTAAATGTCTTACTTAGTTAATAATAACTTATTTAGTATTGTATTGTTTTACAGTATTTGTTTTGCTGTTGTATGCATATTTAAGTATTTTCTATATTCCTTTTATATTCCTGTTTTGAAACTAAGTTGTATTTGCATTAAAGTGTTTTATTTTGAAATTAACTGATTTAGCTGAAGTCTTATGATATTATAACTAAATTCAATATTGAATTTAACAAAAAATATTTTACTTTAATAATACTCTAAGTTTGAAACTATTTAATTCAAATAGATGCTAAAATAGATTGTTGGGTTTTTGTAGTAATTTACCTGAATACTTAATGTTTTAATATGGATCTATTCTATAATGAATGATAATATAGAGAGAAGAAACTGTGGGTAAACTGCTCTCCCATTTTAGCTGCTCCAGTATTTAGTGCAGGCATGTACACAAAAAAAAAATTGGGAGGGGGTTCATAAAAAATTTACAATAATCAATACTACATATTATATTTTATTACTTGTATATAAAATAAATAAATTACACAAAAAATTTTCAGGAGGGGTATATTTATAGTAATAGTTTTCTTTATCATAAATCGAAACTTCCAGCCAAATTTCATATTGATAATGCCAGCGGTTCGAGTTGGTCCCATTTTTTTTCCATTATTATCCCTTTTGAGCTCTTAAGCGGTTGAATTTGGGAGAATTTATTATTATTGGCCATGATAACCAGATAAAATAAACTTCTGACAAAATTTTATACCCAAAGCTACAACAGTTTCGACTAAGTGTTTTATTTTTTATTTTTACATCTTTTATATTTTTCAAGTATTAACCTCCTCGTATTCAGAGCTTGAATTTTGGAAAAAATCCTTTTTAAAAGCCCCCATACTCCACAAAACAATTTACACAAACTACTGTGGTCCGTATTTAGGGGAAACAACGGGGCTGTAGTCCCAGGCGACTAATTTTTTTTATATATTTTAATTTAATCCCCTCTAAATATTTCAAATGGTTAATTTTTACACATAATATTATTTTAATATTTCATTATTTATACATATATTTATATAGTAATGCATAGTACATAACAATGTATTTATAAGTTATTATTGGTTGTATTGACTTAAGTAATTTACTGGGTAATGACATTAATAATAGGGACTTATAGAGGTTTTTTAATAATCATCCGAAACAGCTAAGTTCCATAGAAATTGTTTTCATAGTAATTTGTAATAGAAGTTTAAGGTTATATTTTTTTTTTATATTTTACACATTTAGTTCTTTTTTCTCTATAAATGCATATTATATTTGTGTTTTAAATACATATATAAATACTATATTTAATATGAATTTTCTAAAAAAAAAAAGATTAAAATAATTTAATCATAAACACTATATGTGATATGTCTATATACATTTATAATTGAATTTCTCGTTTTATTTTAGTTTTTTTAAAAATCAAGAATAAGAAATTAAATTGTAATTTTTGATTTTTAATGAAAAACAAAATATTTTAAGAGGATATTTTATAATTTTTATGAGCATAAATGCATGCAGATTTGAAGGTGCATGAAAGCCCTAGTCGTAATTGTAATTATAATAAATATTAAATTGATAATGGGCACGATTTTAGATATACATCTTAAATCGTGGTAATGGGTTATTGATATTTGATATTAGCATAATATTGTACTCATAGACTTATAATATATTCATTTTTATAAGCCGTTTTTATCAAATTTATTATTTATTATCATTTTTATCAAATCAGCTGATCGCATCTCGACGGTCAACGTGCGCGCGGATTCCGACACCGGTTTGAACTATTGAACATTTGAACTTGAGGAAAACGTAATTGCGCACGGAAAGCAGTCGTGACTCGTGTTCGCGTTTTGTGCGTCGACTCGTCCGTCCGTTCCGGTTCAGCGTGCGCTCGTTTGTCCCGCTGCGGGGTCGGAAAGTTCGGGAAAAGTGATTGGAAAAATAACAAATAACGTCCGTCGTCGGTGCGGTCTGCAGTCTCGCTTGTCAGCGTGTGTTCCAGCGTTTTTCAGTCAACAGCTGCGCAGTGTGTGGACATAATGTTGCCGGGAAAATTGGCTTTCGTGACAGGTAAGCGGACGCGTTCGGCTGATCGGCGGCGGTGGTGAACATCACATTGGAAATAGATCGAAAGTCGTACATCTCCATTATGTTAATTGTATTTAATCCGACCCGTCTGCGGACGGTGGTTTGTCGCAGGCGCCGGCGGAGGTATCGGTCGTGCGATCTGCCGTCTGATGGCCCGCGAAGGCGCTACGGTAGTGGCGGCGGACGTGAACATCAACAACGTACAGTCAACGGTCGCGGAACTCGCGGGTGAGTACAGGCAACCACGAGCATAGGTCGCGTGAGCAGTTCCAGCTTTTCATAAAAAAAAAAGAAAAACTGCACGACGACTAGTTATTTAGTTAGTACAAGTAACGTTAATTCGATTATGGTTCTCGCGTTGTGTGTTCGGAGTTCAGGCGAGGGCCACAAGAGCTATTGTCTGGACGTGTCCGACGCCGAATCCGTGGGCAACGTATTGCAACAAGTGTTAGCCGATTATTCCGCTCCGCCGACGGTGTTAGTGAACACCGCTGGAATCACGAGGGACAATTTCCTGTTGAAGATGTCCGTGCATGATTTCCAAAGTGTGTTCGACGTCAACGTTAAGGTGAGCAAATGGGTCTGCATTATGCACACAATGTAATTCGCTAATGTTGCTATGTTCGAACCATGTGATCCGATCTATAGGGAACTTTTTTAGTCACGCAGGCCATTTGCAAAGAGTTGGTGGACAAGAACATGTCGGGTTCCATTGTGAACATTGGAAGTATCGTTGCCCAACGTGGTAACAAAGGGCAATGCAATTATTCTGCTAGCAAGGCGGCAGTGGAAGTTTTCAGCAAAACAGTGGCTTTGGAAATGGCACGGTTCGTTGCAAACTTATGTGCATACACTAGTTAAAATTATGTCAATACCTTGTGATTTTGTTACTTAATTGTATTTATTCTCCCTTGTAGATACAACATAAGGTGTAATACGGTATTGCCTGGATTTACCGCCACACCCATGACTGATATTATACCCGACAAAGTTAAAGAATACTTCAAGGCAGCTATACCTTTAAATAGATTTGCTGACGCAGCAGGTAATTATTGTTGAATCTTCATCAATGTATATTTGCAATTATAATGTCAAAGGCATTGATTTGTCGAAAATAATACTGTAGACTGCGGTAAATTCTAATTAATATTGTTATGTGCAGATTATATCTCCTTAGAAGTTAGAACCATTATTAATTAAATGTTAGTTTTTTTATTTATGTGTTTTGAACCTGAAGGTATATCTGTCAGGGCATTAGACTGCAAAATATATTCATATAAGTAGAATCAATATTTCCGTTTTATGCTAATTATATACATACACATATGTGTTTGTATTATAAATTCATAATTATTATTTAATCTAATTATTCAATTTGATAAGGTGCTTTAAAAACAACACATTGTTTATTACAATTTTATTTTGATTCCAGTTATTTTGTAGGTATCAATTATGAAATATAATTTGCAATCTACAAAATTAGTTATAAAATAGTTGTGATTCATAGTTTTATTACTCTGTGACTAAGTTGAATATTGCAACTTAAATTTCATTAATACTCTTAAGTATAGAATAGTAATGAATTGCAAACTGTTATTAAACTCATTTCCTAATGATTCTATCTATAATTATTACTTTGCGAAAATGTATGTATAATATTCACTGAAACTAATATATTCTAAATGAAATTTTAATCAATCCTTTTTATACATCAATAAATATGAGTCATTATTAATTATTTTTTGAAAAGATTTATGAATTTTTAACTCTTGGCTGATATTTTTATTTAAGTTTATTAGTCAATTTAAATTATAAATTGTTATTAAATATGTAATCTATGTATGTTCTAATTGTTTTTGTTATTCTAAATTAACTTTTGTTGTTTCAAATAAAATTTATTTATTTTAAGATATCATTTAAAATAACAACATCATTACTGACAGTACTAATTTAATAGAAACTGTTTTGTTCATTTATTAATTTTTTTTTTTTTTTTATTTGTAGAAATAGCTGAAACCGTAATATTTTTGGCTTCAGAAAAAAGTTCATATATTACTGGAACATCAATTGCTGTTAGCGGTGGATATTAAGTCTATAAACTGTATTAATGGATGTCCTATTGGCTGAAACAAAATATAATTGTGTGCTTTTTTTTTTATAATAAACATGACCAAATAAATTTAATTAAGAAGTATATTATTCTTTAAAAATATTTGAAATTATATTATTAAATTTTTAGATAAAATCATTGTACTTCTTATTATAAGAATTTGATTACAAATTAATTTTTTTATATTCAGTACATGTATACCCAATAAATGTAACTCAATAAGACATGTAACACAAATAACTTCAATAATAATTATATATATATATATATATATAATACATTTAACATAATCTTAAATAGTAATAAAATACAAATAATAATAATAACAATAACAAAAAGTATTTAATTCCAAACAAAGTACAATTTTCACCAATCTAATTAAGTATCACAGGCAGTATATTTATTTCAAAATGATCACACTCAGGACATTCAAATTTTTCGTCTACCATTCTCATTGACTGCAATAAAAAATAAATAAAAATAATATTTAGCAAAAAACATTTTTTTAATTTTTTTTTTTAATATATATATTTTGATATATTACTTATTATAATTAATTTTCTTACACTTATGCAGTAGAAACAAAACACATGAGAACATTTAGTATGATGTGGTAACACAGGCTTCTCCTGACAAATTGAGCATACAGTCCTGGCACTGATTAATGGAATTTTATCGATCCATTGTTTGTCTTCATTTTTTGATTTTGAATTCATTAGTCTGTTAATTTTATGTTTCACAGACTGATAGTTAATCAGTGGTAGTGAAAACATCAAAAGCTCCTAAAAATTAAAACATAATATATAGACATCAGGACATCAGTACTGAAATACCAGAATAAACAAATAAGAAAAGAAGCCTTAATACTATTATATAAGCTAACACAAAAATAAAATAATCTTTTTTTCTTTTTTTTTTAAATACAAACTTATTCCATTACAATTCAAAAAATAATATATATTATAAAAGATCCCATCAAACTTTAGTTTAGACTGTTTAGAGTACAATGAATAATTATTACAATAATACATAAATTATGAATAATTAAAAAGAAAAAGTTCAAGGAGATATAACATACGGAAAACCCATGCCACAGTAATTCTCTTGTCATATAGGTGTACCCAATACTTCTACTGCGCGTTGATTCTTGGGATAAACTTAAAAATCGTTGAAGCAATGTAGGATATTTTCCTTGATGCAGAAATAACAAGAAATTTCCGAAGGAAGCCGCTTTTAAAATATGAATAATGAATTGTAAATCATTTATCTAAAATAACATTTAAAAATTACTAAAGATTTATACTAAAATATATACACCACTAAATGTTTTACATTGTTAATAACATTCTTTGATGGACTTTCTGCTTTTGCTTGAATATAGTTGGCTCCAACTGTAAAAATTTGAAACAGAGCAATTTTTGTATCAGTCAGTTGATCAGGTTTAAACCTAATACCAAGCAGTTGTTGGCCAAAAGTAGCTTTTATTTTTGCCACGGAATACTGAAACAATTATGATGCAATATTAAATTTTGAATTAATTAGTTTGATTAATATTTAAACTTACATAGGTCAAAATAAATTGTAAGATTGCATTTAATTCAGGTTCGAAATTATTTAAAATCCATGACTAAAACAAAAAAAAATATATGTATACTAGTCCTTTTGTATAACCCTGTCACTTTAATCCATAATAAATACATTAAATATACAATTATGTTACTATTATTGTTGTAGGCTACAACTGGTAGTAGAATATTGTTTTTTATTCAAAAAATTAACTTATATAATTATTAATAAAATAAAACTTTATAGGTATCTGGTATTTGTTGTCCTAGATACTGACTATAATAAACTTATAATTGGCAAATTAACTAAATCAGTCAACTTACAAGAAAAAGAACACTTACTGGTAAAAACTTAAAAACCTTCAGGGTTTGATTGGTAAATATTTTGGAGATGTGTTCATCAAGAACATGGGCATCTAGCTGGAAATATAAATGCAATATTATGAGATAAGCAAAACAAATAGGTATACTTGCAAGTGCAACAGATGAGGCACATCATTTAAAATGGAAATTTAATACTTACCAATGTAACGCGAGGTACCATTTTGATCGTTAGTTTTTATACAATTACGCTAGCACCGACATAAGAGTTAATTTTCAGCCAAAGGGCACATGATTAGAAAAATAATTAAAAGTAATTAATGAACACACTTTTTTGGTTTTTTAAATCACATTCTATTTACATTTAACCATAGACTATAATACTATAGATTTACTAAGTATATACTACGTATATATTATACATTATTTTCATACAGTCTATAAAAAAAACCCAGTATTGTGCTATTAATCACAACAAGTATTGTGATTCAACAGTAAGCCCTACGTTGGTATTGAATGTTGATGCATACTAATTTGTAATTACAATAGAGTACTCAATCATGAATAAATTTATCATTTTTATTAAATAGTTCAATGAATACAAAAGTGAAAAGGTATAAAAATTTGAATCATAATATTATAATTGTATATAAATTTATCACTGATAACAGCTTATAGATTACGAAGGCATAAACGCGTGCGTGCAGCCCAAAGTTAATAGAATATAATATATTTGTAATAGTACCTATATTCTATCACAGAATTTCTATTAACCTTGCATGCAGCCCAGTAAACCAAACAGGTCGTCGGAATTCAACGTTTTATTTTTTCGAAATTTTTCGGGCTATTATCAGTTTTCAGACAACTTATTGCCTACGACGACCCGTCGAATTCCTACCACAGAATACACTCTACCTTTATCACCTCGTACTGGGTACACAACATACTACATAGTACATGATATGGTATACAAGATAGTCTGTGGGGGACGAGGTTTCGTAAATACGCGTCCGGGCAATCGCCGTGATTCCAAATTTCCATATTATAATTTTTCATTAAAGACATCGTATGTTACAATACACCTAATAATTTAATTGATAACCGTTCGTTTTCGATGATTTTTACAAAATTATTATCTGCAAAATTCCTCGCGATATTTTGCAATAATTTACCAGGTATTGATTGACTTAGAAGATAATTAGTTGTTTTCCTACGAGAAAAAAAAAACACTAATGTTAAATGGTCAACTCCTGCTTCGCGATTATGCACACTATCGTTATTATTATTTTTTTTTTCTACATATCTGGCGGCCACGACAATGACGCTGGACATTTGCCCTGTTAGTATATTATGAGCTTCTGATATACTCGTTCGATCATCTTTTAATATCTGTGTAGTGTGTACGATATCCACCTTGGACCAGAAGCATGATTAAGGATGATATTATTAATCATGACCAGAAGTCACAAAGAAAGGATAGGCTATGCCTATATTGGTATAATAAGGGGTCGTATGCCACGGTCTAGCACATTTTGGCAAGCATTTGATTTTTTTAGATTTATATTCTATATCGTATAATTTGATTTATAATTTATTAACTGATTCATTATTATTCGATTACAAACTAAAAATGACTAGGTACTTAAAATATTGGTACTGGTTTTATTTATTATATTTTTTTTCAACAACACTAAAACTATAACATGTATTAGATACATTTATCGGATGAACCCAATAACGACGTTTAAATTTTTTTTTGACGTTCCCACCATCAAAGCAAAATCACGTCAGCATCGTCAGACATTTCGAAAGCTGATCATATTTCATTATTCTATAGTTTCATTGTTTACGTTCTTACAATATATATATCTACTATCTTTTAAAACCGATTGCATAATATAAAAAGTTAACACATTTCTCTGGTGTTCCCGCCTTACCACAGTAAAATTAAAATTCTCAAATGAAGGAATATAAAATATTTTGTCATTGAAAGAAAATTAATCGTCCGAGTTTCT